>JAODAL010038064.1:0-39657 GCA_025379985.1 Phyllomedusa bahiana
CAGCTCAGCTCGGCCTCCCCGTCAACCGTCTCATTGTTGAGTGGCAACACGCTTGAATTCCACCCTCCACATGCTCCAGCGATTGTGGGAGCAGCGCAATGCCATTACGCAGTACGAAGTGACACATGGCCTGACAAGCAGCGGTGCGGACCTCGGGGTGTTGAGCCACCGAGAGTGGAGGCAGGTGAAAGAGCTCTGCACCATCCTTGCCAGTTTTGAAGAAGCCACCAAAATGGTCAGTGCGGACAATGCCCTTGTCAGCATGAGCATTGTGGTGATCTTAGTTCTGGAACGATCGTTGGACACTCTGAAACATCAGGTCCCACCAGCGACGGAGGAGGAGACGGACACAGATGCGGACACGGAGCCTTTCTCTCCGTCGAATCCACAAGGCCCGACAGTTTCACAATTTTATCGGTCTTCATTAGGCAGTGGTTCGGGGTCCAGGCTAGTGCATGGCGGCGCCTCAGCTCTCAGGGTGCATCATCTGAGGCAAGTCAGGGCTGTGTTGAAGCTGTGCCAGAGGAAGAGCAGGAGGATGAGGTATTCCTGGACACCGACGTTACCGACGTCCCTGCCTTGGAAAGAGGTTGGCGCGAATTTGAGGCGGAGGAGGAAGATGAGGAAGATCAGTTTGCTAGTGCCCCTTGACCCAGAGGTTTGGAAATCAAGGCTCCATCTCTCACATGAGTGCTTGGATGCTCCATTTCCTCCAACATGATCCTCGCATTAAGGCCATCAAAATGAACAACAGTTACTGGGTGGCCACCCTCCTGGATCCCCGGTACAAAACAAAACTCAGCACTTTCCTTCCACCCACCCAAATAGAGAGTAAAATGCAGGAAATGGAGACCTTGCTGATTGATCAACTGGAGACATCTGTTGCGTCTGCTTCACGTTCTTCAAATGTCACGGTGGAACAACGTCAGCGACGTGACAGCAGTAGAGTGCCAAGTAGCCATAGCAGCAGCAGCAGGCAAGGTGGCAGAAGCCTAATGGGTGACCTCTGGCAATCTTTATTTACCACCTCACCAACGCATGTAATGCAGGGCACACATACAACACACAGAGACCAGCTTAAGATCATGGTGCACGACTATCTGCGTCTCAACACCGATGTTTTTGGATGTGTTCCGGACCCAATTGACTTCTTGTATCCAAAATGGATGAATGGCCCGAGCTCGCTCGCCACGCCATAGAGGTGTTGTCCTGCCCAGCAGCCAGCATCATATCTGAGCGGACCTTCAGCACAGCTGGAGGAGTCATTACAGACAAACGCATCCGGCTTTCCACAGATAATGTGGATTGTTGACTTTCATCAAGATGAATCAGGCATGGTGCTCTGATGATGTTGTGGCCCCAATTTGCGAGTTCACCGATTAGTTGCCGGTCTACTTCACATTCCTCTTCAAACAGAAATGGTCCTCTTGAAAACTTTTTTTTAAAATGATCATTTCTTACTGCAATTTTTATTCTCAGTTCCCAAAAGTTCATTTTGCTGGTTTTGCTGTGAGGAGACTGTAAAAGACACCAAGGTTTCATGACAAAACCGTATTCCATTTACTCACTTCATCTTTAGAATTTTTCGCATTGTAAATGGTTTTGGGGGTCATGTTGCTGTGAGATACAGCAATAATCATGGTCCTTGGAAAAGAAATGTAGCTGTCTAAGTGCCATTTCCTCCTCACAGATTTTTTAACAGATGGCTGAAAGTCATTTTTATAATTTTTTTGGGGTATGGTGCTTTGAAATGTCACAATACTACAGTTCCTATTCTAAAAAAAGTGGTTTTCTAACAGACATTTGTTCTTACAATTGTCAAAAGTAGCTCAATGGTCATGTTTTTGAATTTTAGTGTGTATTTTGTCTGTGAAATGCACTATACTACAGGTCCCTCTTCTAAAAAATTGTTTCTAACAGACATTTGTTTCTTCAACAATTGTCAAAAAGTGGCTCAACGTGTGGATGTGCTGTCAGAAACAGAAAGGTAGGACCCCCCAAAACAGTATAATGGACACATATTTGCAAAAATGACTTTTTTTTGTCAAGATCTATAACATAGCTAGCACTAATTCCTGTAGTGAGACAACCCATTTAATACAATTAAAAAAAAGAGAAACAAAGACTGGTGGGATTCCATCCTTATTTTAAAAAATATGTTTTTCTAGAATTAAACGAACTAAAAAAACTTGCATGTACAAAAAAAACTTTATAGAAAAATTCCTCCCGAATGTTACAAGGGGGGGTTCAGGAAACTTTAAAAAAAGTAGGTTTTCCCAGGGGACAGGTATATTCCCAAAGTCCCCGTTCAAAATAAAATTTGGGGTTGAAAGACTCCTTTTTTTTCCGGGACTTTTTAAATTTTTTGGGGCAGACCGGTTTAAAAATTCATACTGGTACAGGACAAAAAAGTCCCAATTTTCCAGTTCAACTAAAAGGTTTGGTTTAAAGCCTCCTTTTTCCCCCGGCCCCTTTTTTTAAACTGTGGGCCCTCAGGTTTTTGGGGGTCATTCTGTGGCCCAAGACAGGGATAGTCTTTTGCCAGGAAACTAAAATGGGGGGTTAAAAAACTCCCCTTTTTTCCGGGACTTTTTTAAACTGGGGGTCATGCAAAGGGTTTTTTGGGGGCCCTGCTGTTTGGGCCCGGACCAAAGGAAAAATCAATGTCCCCGTTCAACTAAAATGGTGGGGTTTAAAAAACTCCTTTTTTCCCGGGACTTTTAAAAATTTTGGGTCAGACAGGTTTTTAAAGATCATACTGTGATACAAACCGGTAAAAATTTAAATTTTCCAATTTTAAATAAAATGGGGTTCAAAACTTATCCTTTTTTTTCCGGGATTTTTTAAATCTGGGGGTCATGCAGGGTTTTGGGGGGCCCTGCTGTGGGCCCCCGGAAAAGGAAAAAGTCAATGCCATGAAAAAAAAAATGGGGTTCAAAAACTTCCCTTTTTTCCCCGCACTTTTTAATCGTTGGAAACAGGTTTTAATGGGCATAAAAGTGGTACAGAAAGGTATATCAATGTCCAGTTTCAACTAAAAAGGTGGTTTAAAGACTCCCCTTTTTTTGCACTTTTTAAAACTGGGGGTCATGCAGGTTTTTGGGCTCATTTCTGTTTCCCAGGGGCAGGGATAGTCCCAGTCCCAAAAGAAACAAAATGGTGGTTTTTAAAGACTCCTTTTTTTTCCCGGGACTTTTTAATCTGGGGCCCTGCAAGGGTTTTTTTGGGTCATTCGCTTTTCCCCCGGACAGGATAGGTTTTAAAGTTTTAGTTCAAGTAAAAAAGATGGTTTTAAATCAAAAACTGCCCCTTTAGGCAAATTTTTTTAAATTTTTGGGTCAAGCAGGTTTAAAAAGGGTCGGGGTGGGTTTCAAACGGGGGTAGTTAATGGGCCCCGTGACTTTATAAACAAAATTTGTTGCCTTTAAAATGAGCCCGTAAAACCATTTTTACCTTTTTTTGTGGATGTTTTAATTTTCCAGCTTCTCCAGCCCTGTTTTGGGGGTAAAAAATAAGATTTTGTTCCTCCCCCCCATAGACTTTAAAGGACATCGGCGATAATTTTATTATCGACTATCGGAAATCGTCTTGAAATTGGCCCCCCCCATATTACTATCGAACCCCATGAAAGATGTCGACTTAATTGCTCAAACACTAGTGATGACTAAGTCTTTTTTTTCAAATTATGTCAGATTAAACCTACTGTTGGGAAACATTGGGTCTCAAAAAAGGGTTTTCGTAACCATGATTTTACAATAAACGTTTTGGGACCAAAAAAGTAAATTTTAACTGGTTGAAAAATAGTGTTGAGCGATTTTTTTTCCCTATCGAATCGATCGATAGTCGATAGTCGGCCGCTTCGAAAAGGGTTTTTTCGATAGTGGCAGGGTTTAAATGCGGGGATACCTTTAAAGTCTATGGGAGAGCAACAACACCTTCATTTTTTCCCCCCAAAAAGGGCCGGGAAAGAAGCTGAAATTAAAAACCAAAAACAAAAAATTTGGATACGTGATACTCTTGGGCAACACATTTAAAGGTTTTAAAAAAAAAGTCACGGGAAAAAAAAAGTCACAGACCATTTACAAAACCCCTTTTTCCCTTTTTACCACACCCCCTAACCCTTAAATCTGCATCACCCACAAATTAAAAAGTCCCAAAGGAAATTTAAATTTGAACCATAAATTTTTTATTTTGAACTGGACATTGAATATTTCCCCCCCCCCCTGGAACGCAGCATGAGCCCCAAACCTGCTTTGCCCCCCCAAAATTTAAAAAGGGCCGGGAAAAAGGACCCTTTCAACCACCTTTTTATTTTTGAAACGGACATTGACATACCTGCCCGGGGGCCAAAAGCATAAACCCCCAAAAACCTCCATGACCCACACTTTTAAAAAATTTTCCCGGGAAAAAGGAGCTTTCAACCCCCTTTTTATTTTTCACGGGACTTTAAAAACCCTTAAAAACCTTTTTTTCCCCTTTGGCCCCCACACATAGCACCAAAAACCTCCCAAAAACCCCCCCACTTTTAAAAAAGGGCCCGGGAAAAAAGGGACCCTTTCAAACCACCTTTTTTTATTTTGAAAAAGGAAAATTGACTATCCCTTTCCTCCCCCAAACAGCATGACCCCCAAAAACCCTGCATGACCCCCACTTTTAAAAAAAAGTCCCGGGAAAAAAAAAGCTTTCAACCACCATTTTAGTTTCATTTGGACTTTTACTATCCCTCCCCCTTTTCCACACATGAGCCCCAAACCTGCATGACCCCCCATTTAAAAAGTCCCGGGAAAAAGGAGTCTTTAACCACCATTTTTATTAACGGGCCCCCCTTTGGGCCCCAAATACCTGTCCGGGGCCACGGGCATACCCCCAAAACCCTTTCATGACCCCTTTTTTTAAAAATTTGCCGGAAAAAGGAGCCTTTCAACCCCCTTTTTAATTTGAACTGGACATTGACTATCCCTTTTCCCCTGGGCCACTGCATGAGCCCCAAACCTCAGACCCCCACTTTTAAAAAAGTCCCGGGAAAAAGGAGTCATTCAACCACCATTTTAGTTGAACGGGACATTGCCCTAAAACCCTGCCCCTGGGCCACAGCATGACCCCCAAAACCTGCATGACCCCCACATTTAAAAAGCCCCGGGAAAAAAGGAGTCTTTAAAACCCCCAAATTTTATTTTTCACGGGGGAAAATTGACATACCGGTCCTGGGCCACAGCTTTAGCCCCAAACCTCCCATAAACCCCCCACATTTAAAAAGTCCCGGAAAAAGGAGTCTTTCAACCCCCAAATTTTAAAGTTGAACTGGACATTGACAAAATTTCTGTCCTGGGCCACACAAGCCCCAAAACCTGCATGCCCCCCACTTTTAAAAAAATTTGGCCGGAAAAAGGGTTTTTCCCAACCACCATTTTAGTTTCACTGGACATTGACTATACTGCCGGGGGCCCACACATGACCCCAAAACCCGGGCTTTGACCCCCACATTTAAAAAGGCCGAAAAAGGAGTTTTTCCCAACCCAAACCTTTTTAGTTGAACTGGACATTGACTATACCTGTCCGGGGCCAAACACTTTAGCCCCAAACCCCCCTTTGACCCCCACTTTTAAAAAAGTGCCAAAAAAGGGTTTTTTCAAACCACCTTTTTAAAAGTTTCATTTGGGAAAATGACAATACCTGCCCGGGCCACAGCATTACCCCCAAAAACCTGCATGCCCCCCATTTTTAAAAAAGTGCCGGAAAAAGGATCTTTCAACCCCCAAATTTTTAAGTTGAACGGGACTTTAACTTTTACCTGCCCCTGAGCCACGCGTGCCCCCAGGGCCGGATTTTACAGGGGGTGCTTTTGAAACCCCAGGCTAGCGTCCGCCCAATTTTATTAACAGGGAAAGGTTTTAAAATGCCCAAAATTACCCACCCAAACAAAACTTTCGTGCAAAAGGCAGAGTGCGGAAGGGGAATTTGTGAAACCCCAAACCTTCCTCTGAAACCCCATTCAATCCCTGGGAAGCGTTTTGGCCCTCCGTTTTGGTTGGGACCAATTGAGCTTCATTTTGGAAATACTGGGGGTTTAAACGTTTCCTTTTACCCCCCAATTTTTCCCCCTTTAAAATTTTGGGCCCATTTTTTTTTCTCTTTTTTAACTAAAACGTCCCTGGGGGAAAATTTCTCTTTTACTTTGTTCTCGGGTCTGTCTCCATACCCCATGCCCCTCTGAAAAAACCTACCCCCTGGTCAATTTTTTCCTGAAACCTTCCCTTTTAAAAAATTCAGAAAAATTTTTTTTTTAACAGCTATTTTTTTACAGCAAGTTTTTTTAGTACTTTAATTTTTAAAAAACCCAAAATTTTTAAAATAGGATAAAAACCCAAACCATGACTTTTTTTTCCCCTTTTTTTCATTGTTTTAAATGGGTTGTCTCAATACAGGGATTGATAGCTTGTTAAAGACTTGAAAAAACAATTCATTTTGAAAAAAGTTTCCTTTAAAACATTGTCCAACCTTTTCCCCTGTTTCTGAAAAAGCCCCATCCCCCTTTTGACCCCACCCTTGAAAATTTTGGGGAAGAAAAAAATTTTGGGTTACAAACAACTTTTTTTTAGAATAGGAAACCTGTAGTTTTAGCGCATGTCACAGCAAAATCCCCCCAAAAAATTTAAAAAGCATGCCCCTTTTACCCACTTTGGTCAATTTTGAAGAAAAAATTTGTCAAATAAAAAACAACATTTTTTATAATGGCCCCCGGGTTAAGGTATTGCTGCATTACAAACCCGCATGCCCAAAAAAAAATTTAAAAAAAAGATTTTCTCAGCCACTGTTAAAAATTGGAGGAGAAATCCCCCATTTTAGAACCACTTTTTCCTTTTTCCAAAGGACCATAATTAATTTTATAACCCTAAACAGAAAAATGCCCCAAAAAAATTTAATAAATATTGATTTCTCACCACTTTTTAAAAATTTGGTGGGGGGAGAAAGCCACTTAAAAGTCACATTTCAGTTCCAAAGGGACCATGGTTTTTTGCTGAAACTCACAGAAACAAACCTCAAAACCATTGAAAATTTCAAAACTTTTTAAAGAAAAAAATTTGGGGAAATGGAATCATGTTGTCAAAAAACCCTTTTGTGTTTTTTCAGTCTCCCAAGCAAAACCCGAAAAAATGAACTGTTGGGAAAAGAGAAAAAAAATTGCAGTAAGAAATGAAATTTTTAAAAAAAAAATTTTTCCCAAAGGACCTTTCCCTGTTTAAAAAGGAAAATTGAAGAAACCCGGCAACAAAAGGGTACCTCAAAAAAAAAATTGGGCCACAACATCATCAAGATCCTTGCCGATTCATCTTGATGAAAGTCAAACGAACCACATTATCTGGGGAAAAGGCCGGGATGCTTTGTCTGTAATGACCCTCCACTGTGTTTAAAGGGTCCCCCTCGGGTTATGACGCGGGGTTTCGGGAAAGGACAAAAACCTCTAGGGGTTTAAAAACCAGCTGGGGCCCCAATTGGGCCCAAATTTGGGTTACCCAAAGTCTTTTGGGTTTCCCGGAAACCCCATGCAAAAACATCGGGGTTGAGACGCAGATAGTCGGGAAAACCATGATTTTAAAAGCGAACTCGTGTTTTGGATTGTGCCCGGGCATTGCATCCTTTTGGGGGGGTGGAAAAACCAAAGATTCCCAAAGGGTTTCACCCATTGGGTTTTTCTCCACCTTGCCTGCTGCTGCCGCTACCCCTATTTGGCATTTTACGGTTTCCCACTTAAACTAAATTTTTTTTCCAAAGTGACTTTTGGGTGGAACGTGAACCCAAAAGGGGCAACAAAATGTCTCAAATTTTACCCAATCAGCAATTTTCCCCCTTTTCCCTGCATTTTACTCTCTATTTGGGGGGGGTGGAAGGAAAGTGCTAAATTTTGTTTTGTAGAGGGGGACCCCGGGGGTTTTGGCCACCCAGTAACTGTTGTTCATTTTAAATGGCCTTAATGCGGGGATCTTGTTGGAGGAAAAAGGAGCAAACCAAGCACGTCATGTGAGAGATGGACCTTTTATTTTCCCAAACCTCTGGGGCGAAGGCCACTAGCAAAAATGATCTTCCCCATCTTCCCCCCTCCGCCTCAAAATTCCCCGGGCCCAAACCCTTTCCCAAACAGGGGCGTCTTTAAAAACGGTGGGCTAGGAAACCTCCCTCCTCCCTGGGCCCCCGGGACAAACTTTAACAAAAGCCCTGACTTGGCCCCGAATGAAAGCACCCGAGAGGGTGAAGCCCACCTTTCACTAGCCTGGAAACCCCAACCACTGCCTAATGAAGACCGATGAAATTGTGAAACTGCGGGCCTTTGGATTTGACGGGGAGAAAGGCCCGGTCCGCAACTGTGTCTGTCTCCCCCTTTTCCCCTCGGGGACCTTTTTTTTTTCAGAGTGTTTCCCAAAACCGTTCCAGAACTAAATCCCCACAATGCCAAGCTGACAATGGGATTGTCCCCACTGACCATTTTTTGGGGGCTTCTTCCCAAAACGGGGAAGGAAATTTTGGGAAGCTCTTTTCCCCCCTCCCACTCTTTTGGGGGTTCCCCCCCACCCCAAGGTCCGTACCGCTGTTTTCCCGGGCCCTGTTTTTCACTTTCGCCGCGTAATGGCAATTTCGCTGCGTCCAAAAACGCTGGAGGGAAAGTGGAGGGGGGAATTCCAGCCCTGTTGCCACGTCAACAATAACGGTTGACGGGGGGGCCCCAGCTTATTTTGGCAAAAAGGGGCCCCTAGGCGTGACGAACAGGGGGCGAACGGGGGAAGTGCGAACTCAACCCTGAGCCTTCTTCAGCCCAGTCCCGACCCCCGGGGAGCTTTTTTAAAATTTTTTTGGGCGACCCAAAGGTTTATGACATGGGGCCAAACAAGGGAAAGTGCTCCACCCCATCTTAAGGGGGGCCAGCAGATTTCCCCCCCTTACGCACACACACCTTGCCTGGCACAAGGTTTTTGTCAAACCCCCCAAACGCTCGGGTCCTCGTTGCTTTGAGCTGTCCCACCAAACCCTTACCTGTTTTGGACGGTTTTCCAAGGCAATTAAAATTTTAAACGGCCCGGTTTTCCCTGGGCACGTGGGTGCCCCAAACCCAAGGGCCTTGGGGAAAGAGCCCTCCACCATCCCTTTCGGGTTTTTGAAGAGCCCTGCGCCGAGCCTGAGACCACCTTCCCCCCCCAGAGACATCCCCCCCCCGCTCACCCCCCGTGAGCTGGGGCCCCCAAAAGGGTATAGCGGCCCTTTGGGCCCTACTTTCCCAGCCAAGTGTCCCGGGGGGAGATTGGGCTTTTCCCCGGGCACAGATTCAGACAAAGCCTTGAAATTTTTGATGACACGTGGGTGGCCAGGGGGGGACGGCTTTTCTGGCAAAAAATGCCCTGGAATCGTTGGTTTTGGGGGGAGGCGAGGGGCCCTGCGTGGGGGAACCCCTCTGGTTTTCCCCCAAAAAAGGAAAGGCAAAAATTTTCCCAAAGGCCCAAAAACCTGGCAATGCCAACATTTAGGCTTTTGGTTTTTTGGGAAAGGTTTTGGGTTTTAAAATTTTTTTTCTTCTGCCCCAAACCTGGAAGACAGAAGGCTGGCCCGCTAGAATGGGCTCTCTAACGGCGTGCAGGTTTGTCAAACTTGGGGGAAGGAGAAGGGGGAGGATGGGTCTCTGGTTGGGGCTGGTGGTACTCGGGCGAAAGGTGGAGGCCGAAAAACGGAGGCTGATCCCTGAAAAATGACTCTGAGAGACATGGGCAACTGAGGAACGGGTTGGGGGGTTTGGGGGAGGAGGGAAAAGGGCAAGGGTGTGACGTGGGGGGAGGCCCCGGGGTCCCGGGCCCTGGCCTTTTTTGGCCAAGTGTTTTCCCCCCCATTTCAACTCTTTCATTCGCTGGGAAAGTGAAATTGACATGTTGGTTTTGGTTTTAAACCCCTTTTGGGTTTTTGGGCCCCTACTTTTGCCCTTTTCGGGAAAGGCGCATATGACATCGCGGGGGGAAAACAAAGGCCTTTTCTCAAAGAAAGGGCCCCCTTTTAGAGGGCCGGACCTTTTTTGGGCGGCGATAAGCGAGGAGCGGGGTTTTTCGCTGACCGGGGCTTTGGGGGAATCCCAAAATCAGCGGACTTCTTTGCACCGCCCTCTCCCTTTTTGTGGGGGACCCGTAAAAGACACTACCCCCATCGTTTCCCTTTCCCCCTCGTCCACTGATGAAGCGTTTGCAAGCAAATTCCGGAAAAGACCAAGGGGTGGATCTTTCAATTTCATCATCAACATCACCATCAACACAGATGACTTGGCCGGGCCTGACTTTCTGGGATCCAAAGCTGCGGGCTACAAGCAAAGGGGGAAATGGGAAAAGGCCGCCACCGCCCTGAAAATTTTTTTTCCCATTTTTACCGGCTTCCTCCAAACCCCCTTTTATGGGGATCAATTTAAATGGGGGTCCAAAAGGGAAATAAATCATCCTCTTGATCTTTTAAAATGCCTTCCCGACCCCCCAAACCGGGAAATTTTTTCATCAAAGAGGTCTTCCCCGACAATGGATTTTTCCACAGTGGGGGGTACAAAATTTTACATTTGGGCTGCCCTTTATGTTGGGAAAGGGTGCGGGTTATGCTGATGACGGGCATTTGTGGGCCCTTTACAGCAAGGAAAAGGGGGTAAGACTGCAAGATGCAGGTTGCATTAACCACTGAAGGGCAATTTTTCGACGATGTTCGTTTCTTAGATTCACCGGCCCTGACCCACGAAAACAGGGGCCCGACGGTTTCCCGCAAAATGACATCCCCCTGGCATTCGTGTTGCGCCACACGGGGAAAGGGGCACCTTCCTTGTACCTCTACCTCCATTGTACCCCACCCCCCCTTTGCCGCTTACCACCCGCAAATTTTGCTCCATTTTTAGAAATATAAAAATTTGAGAAGGTTTTGGAATATTTTTTTGGGAAAAACCCCTTATTAAAAAAACGGCAAACACAGCTAAATTTTCCAAAACCCTTAATCCAAAAAAAAAAATTGCTTTGGGTTCAAAAATTTTTAAATGCAAGGTTTTTCCCATCAAAAAAATCTGGACTGGGGAAAAAAAACCAAAAAAAAACGTATCTGTTATGTTTTTGTAAATTAAAAAAGTAATTTTTTTGCACCTTTCAATTCACCCCCGTGGTGAATAAAAAATTGCGTTTTAAGATTTTTCGGAAATTTCGTCAATTAACCGTGGCTGGGGGGTTTCAAAAGTCAAAAACAAAGTAACTGGGTTTTGTTTTGATAAAATAAACGGTATTTTTTTGCCCCCTTTCAATTCCCCCTGTGGGGGGAAAAATAGAATTTTCTGAATTTTAAATATACGTAGATGCGCTTTAAAAAACAGTGCTGGGTTTCGGGAAAAGTCAAAAAACACCCTAAACCCGTTAAAGTTTTTTGTATAATTTAAAAAGGGATTTTTTGCAAAACCTTTTTAATTCACCCTGTGGTTTAATATGAAAATTTTTTTTTTTTAAAAATTTTAAAGTAGATGCCGCCTTTAATGAACATTCTGGGGGGCGCAAAAGTCAAAAAACCCCGTAACTGTTATTTTTTGATAAAAAAAAAAACGGTTTTTTTTTGCACCTTTCAAAATTTCCCTTTTGGGAATATAGGGAAATTTCCCGTTTTAAAAATTTACGTAGATGCGCTCAATGAAAAGTGCT
The DNA here is from genome assembly GCA_025379985.1 of Phyllomedusa bahiana. NCBI lineage: Eukaryota > Metazoa > Chordata > Amphibia > Anura > Hylidae > Phyllomedusa > Phyllomedusa bahiana. The sequence goes on from JAODAL010038064.1 coordinate 11,685, forward strand.
GGGTGCAAAAAAAGTTTAAAAAACACGAAAAAGTTTTTTTTTTGATATAATAAACTGTAATTTTTTTACCTTTCAATTCACCTTTGTGAAAATAGAAAATTGGGTTTTTTTAAGATTTACCGTAATGCTTGTCAATGAACAGTGCTGGGTGCGCAAAAGTCAAAAAAAAAACGTAACTGTTTAAATTTTGAAAAATTAAAAAAACGGGGAATTTTTTCCACCTTCAAATTTAAACCCGTGGTGAAAAATAGAATTGCTGTTTTAAAGATTTACTTAGATGCTCTTTAAAAGAAACCCGTGCTGGGGGGCGCAAAATTTAAAAAAAAAAAAGTAACGTTATGTTTTGAAAATAATTAAAAGGTATTTTTGCACCTTTTTAATTCACCCTTTTGGGGAATATAGAAATTTCTGTTTTTAAAAATTTATTTGATTCTGCGTCAATGTGACCCCCGCTGGGGGCAAAAGTCAAAAAAAAACGTAACTGTTTTAATTATATAATAAACGGGATTTTTTTCACCTTTCAAATTTACCGTTTGGGGAAAAAAAAGTTGCCCTTTTTTAAAATTTACGTAAAAAGCCGCGTCAAAGAAAAATTTCGGTTGGGGCAAAAAAATTTAAAAAAAAAACGTAAATTTTTATGTTTTGATTTTAATAAACGGTTTTTTTTTGGGACCTTTTTAAATTTACCTTTGGGGAATATAGAATTGCTGTTTTAAGAAAAAACGTAGACTGCGTCAATGAACAGGCTGGGGCGCAAAAGTCCCAAAAAACAAAGTAAATGTTTAATTTTGAAAATAATAAACCTTAAAATTTTTCACCTTTCAATTCACCTGTGGTGAATATAAAATTTGGGTGATTTAAGTATTTTTCGGAAAATGCGGGGTCAATTTAAAAATTTCCCGGGTTGCGCAAAAACCAAAAAAAAACGTAAAATGTTTTTTTTTGATATAATAAACGGTATTTTTTTTTCACCCTTTTAATTCCCCCTTGGGAATATAAATTGCCTTGTTTTAAGATTTTTCGTAAAATGCTGCTTTAATGAACATTGCTGGGTGCGCAAAAGCAAAATACCACGAAAATGTTATTTTTTGAAAAATAAACGGTATTTTTTTTTCACCTTTTAATTCACCTGTGGTAAAAATAGAATTGCTGTTTTTTAAAATTTACGTAGAACTGCGTCAATGAAAAGCTGGGTTTTGGGAAAATCAAAAAACCCCGTTTAAATGTTTTTTTGATATAAAAACGTTTTTTTTTTGCCACCTTTCAATTCACCTGTGGGGAAAAATAGAAATTTCTTTTTTTAAGATTTAAAGTAGATGGGTGCGTCAATGAACATGCTGGGTCGCAAAAGTCCCAAAAAAAACCCCTAACTTTTTTTGTTTTTGAAAAATAAACGGTTTTTTTGCACCTTTTCAATTCACCTGTGGTGAAAAATAAATTGCTTTTTTAAAGATTTACTTTGAAACGCCAATGAACAGTGCTGGGTGCGCAAAAATCAAAAAACACTTAACTGTGATGTTTTCAAAGATCACGGTTAATTTTTTTTCAACAAACAACCTGTCAGACTACAAGAATTGGGTGGATTGTAATTTAAGTGCAAGGTTGGGAAAAATCAACAGTCACAGGTGAAAAGGGTAAAAATTTAACACCTATCCTGAAATTAAACTGATAAAAAAAGTGGAGTTTTTGGCAGCTAACAAAGAGACCTGCATTTTTACTAAAATTTGATGTTATCCAATAAAAGTTCAGGCCCCCCAATGACCAGGAAAATTTCAATAGCAAACTTTTTAAAAAAAAAAGTTTAACCCCACCCCTTATTACACAAAAGTCTTGGTGAATTTTAAATCCAGTGTTCTTTATAGATAGAGTTTTGCCCTGTGCCCGCTTGTCTGAAATTGCATGAAAAAATTTAAAATGATCAGCGGGAATTCTGGCTTCCCAACAGATCGTTATTTTTTCTTTGAGAAACCCCCTACTCTGCTTTTGTTACCTAAAAATTTAAATTTTGCACCTTTTGAACTTGTTACATTTTTTAAAAACCCCTTTTACACCAATCAACACCTTTCCAAAAAATCTGCCTTTGGCCCAAGACCAAAAAGCGTATAAAAAAACCGGGGACAATTTTGGGAAAGACCTGCACAAGCTGAGTTTTGGGCAACAAACAATAGATAACAGGTTAGTAAGAAAGCAACAACTGCTGGTGCAATTTTTTTAAAGAGGGGGAAGAAACACAAGAGGGCCCTTGTCAAGCTTCCCCGGCCCCGGGGGGTCCTTTTCAAGATCTGGGTTTTTGGGGGGTTTTAAAGATAATTCTGAGAAAGGTCTGGGATCAGCCCAAAATTAAACAGGGGTAGACCGGTTCGATGACCTGAAAAATGCTGGGACCACAGTCTAAAAATTTACTTTTAAAGTAAAAAATACAAACGGCCCTCATGGTTTTTAAAATCCTCCCAAGGCACGCAAGGCCCAACCCTGAAAACACCACAATGTCCCGGGGCCCATTAAAAGGGTCCCCCAATAAACCACCCGGGATGATCCAAGGGGGTCATGAGAGAAGGTAAATGTGGCGATGAGCCCCAAAATAAAAACTTTTTGGAAACAACTCCCTTCACCTTTAATTTGTTGGGAAGAAGAATGTGAGTACAAACCTCAAGAGAACTGTCCCAACTGTGAAGTATGGGGTGGAAACATCATACTTTGTAGGTGGTTTTCTGCTAAGCGGACAGGACCACTGCACCCTATTTAAGGGAGGATAGATGGAGCCACGTATTGCAAGTTTTTGCCCAAAACAACCTTTTAAATCTCATTAATAGCTTTAAGATAAAATCATGGCTGGTCTTCCACAGGACAATAAACCTAAAAACGCACAGCCAGAACAAATAAGGAGTGGCTCCATTTTTTGTAGGTGGGAAAACTTTCAAAATTGCCAGTGTTTCAAATACTTATTTTCCCCACTGCATATTTTGACACAAAAAAAAACTGGTTGGAGGTACCCAAAAAAAGGCAAAGTTCCCCATTCATCCCCAAACAGGGAACCATGTTTACAACATAAAAACTACATATGGCTTTTTTTAATTTTTTAAGGGAAATTAAAAAAGGGGAAATTTGACATGGGCTGAAATACCAGCCCGAACAAGGAAAAGGTTTGGAAATACTTCTTTGGCAAAAAAATAAATCCACTTTTTCTAACCCTGTATATGGCCCACCCCCTTTCAAAGGGCCCCTTACAAAGTTTGGCAAGATTAAAGAACCCATACTCTTCATATTGTTTTCATTTTCCCCAGCTTTTTTCTCCTGATTCTCACATATACCTGCATGGCAGAGCATTTATACGTTTTCAATGAGAAGGGACAGTAAGCTGTAGATAGCCAACACTGTCAGTTTTTTTAATTTTCCAGGGCAAACAATAGGATATTGCAGAGAAATTCAACTTTTCAGATCCCTCCAGCATTAGCTATAATTTTTAAACCTTTCCCCGAGTTTTAAACAAAGGGAATTTTTTATGTATAATTTGGGATGTTTTCCATAATTTTTTCTTGGGGGCCCCGTGCCCCTTTTTTAAAAAAATGGGGGGTTAAAAAAAATCATAAAAAAAAAAGGAAATCATTTTTGTTAATATAAACAGTAAAAATTTTAAAATTTTTTAAAATTTTTTGATTTTAAAAATTTTAAAACAGAAAAATTAAGTGGTTTGGCCCCGAAAAATTCCCAAAAATAATTTTGCATTTTTTAGCCTTAGATAATTTTTGAAAATGAAACCATTTAAAAACAAAGCCCAAATTAAAAACAAATTTGGGTTTATTTAAAAACTGACCCACAGCAATAAAAAAAACAAAATGTTTGAGTAAGAAAAGCCCCAAAAAAAACCAAAATTTATCAGTGTAACTAAAAAAATTTATTGCAAAAAGTGTCCCGTCAACTTAATTTTTAAAACAAAAACAAAAACTCCCTTTAAAAACCACCTAAAATCCAATAAAAATGTAGCAAACCTTTTCTGTAACAGATTAGTGTTAATGCAAAAAAAAAAAGCCCCAAGATAATTTAAACCAATTTTGGTTGGGACCGAAGGCTGTTAAATTTTTTGGCCAAATTTTCATTTATTTTACCCTTTTGGGCATCCTTTTTTTGGCATCTGGGAGTTGACATTTAAACTCAATTTTTTTATCTTAAGGAATAATATATTGAAATGTTAAGAATCCCCTGGAGACAGAAGGGTTCAGCTTCTCACTCATTTATCCTGAATGTATTTAAAAAATTTGAGAATGTATTCTAATAAATGTGTATATTTTTTCCTGTTAAAAACGTATAACTTTCCCTGTGAAATGATAGACAATCAAAGCAAACATAAAGGTTTAGGGGATACCTGTCTCAGGGCCAAATTTAATTTTTGTAATTTTTCCAAATTTTAAAATACACCAGTACATAAGGGTATTAGATCCCACAGCCTTTTGATATAGGAAACAAAAGGGGCCCCCGCTTTACCCCTGAAATTTAAATGAAATTTTAAGATTTTGAATATAGGGGATCTGTTTTTTCTGTAAAGACTTTTTTTTAAAAAAAATTTATTTTAAAATTTTTTGTTTGGGTTTTTGGGGGGTCCTATAAGGGCCCTAAACCCTTTTCCCATATTTCTTTATTTATGTTATTGTACAAAACAAAGGGGAAAATTTTAAATAAAAATTTTGAAAGATAAAAAGTAAAGGTTCAGGGGATTGTTCAGGTAATTGTGGTGTCACCCTTTTTCCCAAATTTTTAGTATAAAAAAGTACTGTGTTTACACTTAAAAAAACCCCGGTTTTGGAGTCCCTTTTTAAAATCCTTAAAGATGTCCCTTTGGGGCCACATGAAAGAAAATTTTCTAGGGGTTTTAAAACCCCTTTTGTTTCCCGGAAACAACCCAAACAAAGCCCCTCTCATTTTTTTTAAGCACTGTATGGGAAATTTATTGGTTTTTTAAAGGGCAACAAAGTAAAACCTAAAATTTTTTTAAACCCGCGGGCCCCTTTAAAGTGACATTTAGGGAAATATATAAACCCAAAGGTCTAAACCCCTTAAAAAATTTTAAACCTTTTTCCTTAAAAAATTTTTCCCTTTTTATTGGGATTTTCCCCCACCAAACTTTGGCAACATTCCCATGCAATTAAAATGTGTTGTGCCAGGGCAAAATTGCACCCCAAATTTGGCCATAAAGCCTGTTTATACATCTAAAGCAACAAATGGGGCGGGAAATTTTTTTTTTAGCAAATATAAAGGGAAAAAAAAAAGGCCAAAAGGGGAGTTTTTATTAAAGTCACCCTTTGGGCCCTTTTTAAAAATTGAGTGAAATAATTGAAATAAGGTTTCGTCCCTTATTCACTGACATGCGAATTTTCCTTTGGGCCCAAATTTTTTATTACACTTATGAATGTTAAAAACTTTTTTTTTATTCTAATGTTCCAATTTTTTTTTTTTTGGGGCGTGAAAAACCATGTTTTAAAAATGAAAAGATCTTTTGCTAGGAAGGAGCATCAGCACATGTGCATAAATTATCTGATCGTGTAATGACTGATTTACTGATATATCCCTGAGGAAAAATACTGCACAGTCAAAAAATACCCCCCATCCAAATAAAGGAAAAACCCCTGTTCCCTCCCTCCAAGCCCTCTGAGTTTTCCCGAATCCTGGGTTTAAACCCCAGCCCTGGGGTTAAAACTGTTGGCTCAAAAAATTTTGCCTTTAAACCCGTTTTCCCCTTTGTTTCCCCCATTGGGGTTTAAAACACTAGTGTTTTAAAAAACTGCCTGTGTCCCAATTTTAAGTGGGAGTGTCCCAGTCCTTATCCACGTCCCGCTTTTTTTTTCTACATCACCCCACATCCCTGCTCATTTGGCAACAAAGTTTTTTTAAACTGCTGGGTTTCCACACCATGTCCTGTTTATCTTGGTATCCTATTCCAAGTTTGCTGGTGTCTTGTGTCTATGTGCTCTTCTGCTAATTCAGTATGCTGTTCCAAGTCTACTGGTCTGGAATCCTATACACCTGGTGTCTTCTGCCTGCTGGTCCAAAATCATGTGATCGTGGTGTCTGCCGCCTGCTGGCCCGGAATCCTATGCGTCTGTTATCTTCCATCTGCTGGTGTGAAATCTTGCACTCCATGTGTCTGCCACTTGCTGGTGCAGATCTTGTGCTCCTGGTTCCTAGTGCCCACTGATCAAGAATTCTGCACTCTCTGTGTTCTTGCCTGGTGTCCCAGAGCTCATGGTTTCCTCACCTGCCATTCCAACTTGTTATTTTGGAATCCCAGTGTCCCTGTCTATTGTTCTGGTCCCCTTACTCATAGTGTCTCTGGCTGCATCTAATCACAACTGACAGTCGCAGTGCCAAGAATCCACAAAACTACAAGAGCCATTACAAATACTGTTTATCTTACATTTTATAAATAGTCATCTGAAGCATATACATGAAGTCTTCTTGTAAATCTTTTCTACGAACTTGCTGGCTCTAATATGGTGATATTGTATGTAAATTGTACACAAACTGAGGTGCCTCAAAGGTGTGCCTTATTTGTTATTTCTAGTTCAGGGTCTTCGTGGATCCTGTTAAAACAAACAGGGGCATTGCTAGGGTCCTAAAACATCTGGGGCCCAAGCCCTTTGTGTTAAGTTTTGCTCAGTAGAGCTGCGTTCACATAGCATTTTTCACGCCACATTGTGAACTGAGGCATTTATTTTTACAGCGAAAAACTTATGTTCCTGTCACTAATTTTACATGCATTCCACATAGATCCAGTCCATCACCTCAGCAGTCACTGTACAATAAAAATCAGCACTGACATTTTGCTTTTTCAAAAGCGCTCACCTACGTGTGATAGTGTAATATCTTATAAATAACAGTTACCAAAAATACACGTATACATGTAGCAAATATGCCATACGAATCATTGTTACTAAATAAAAAATACAATACCCAATACTATTAGTACTTAAGGTTCAAATAATACTGCCAGACCATGGCCCGACGTGACCACCACATGTGGTGTACAGTTGTACACAGGCGCTCTATAGACATATATAACCGCCATACAGTCACCATATAGTGGTAGATAACCAGTGTACACAGGCTCTGCAGACATTTACCACCGCCATACAGTGACCATATACAGATGTAGCAGAACTAAACAGAACATATATTGCACCATGATATCACGGCACAGAATGTTATCTCACCTTTTTCAATGCTTCTCAAAGGCCTTTGTTTACAGATAAGAGCAAATAACATGAAAAGCAGTGATATCACGGACAAGCTGTACTATGCAACATCTGTAGTGGTAGAATTTTTGTATGTTGATACTCTGCAGAAATATGAAATGTGATTACACTGCAGTTACATTTAGTGACTTACAGGAGACATTTTTTCTGATTGGAGTTGTTCCCTTTCACTTCTCCATCCGAACCAGACCGCCATGATGACTTCTTTCTGGCCACGACTCGTCTCTGCACAATTTACCACACCAACGTTGTAGAATCCTCACTTTTTCAGCACATATATACATACCTACCTACTGGGGGGTTTATATAAGTTCCTTCCTAATGGGGGTTTATACAGGGAAGCATGATGACGCCCCATCCCCAGAGCAACCGTCTTTCCTATGATAAGAAGCCAGGTGCCTGCTGTATTGGAGGGGGAGTCACCCATCGTTCCATTATAGGCTGCCATTAGGTAGGTTCATAGAGCCCTCACAGTAGGTAGGTATATAGGTCTCCTCAGTAGATAGGTATATAGGTTATATGTCCCCCAGTAGGTAGGTATAAAAGTTATATGTCCTAGTAGGTAGATATATAGGTAATAGGGTCCCCTAGAAGGTATATAAATAATAGGGTCCCCCAGTCTGTAGATAGGTAATAGGGCCTGCAGTCTGTAGATCAGAAATAGGGTCCCACAGTCAGTATATAGATAATAGGGTCCCCCATTCTGTAGACAGGTAATAGGGCCCCCAGTCTGTAGATAGGTAATAGGTTCAGCAGTACATAGATAGATAATAGGGCTCCTAGTACGTATAGATAGGTAATAGGGCCTCTAGTATAGATATAGGTAGGTAATAGGGCCCCCAGTATAGATATAGGTAGGTAAAAGGCCCCCAGTTTAGATAACTGTAGGTAATAGAACCCCCAGTATAGTATATAGGTAGGTAATAGGGACTCCAGTATAGATATAGGTAGGTAAAAGGCCCACAGTATAGATATAGGTAGGCAATAGGCCCCCCAGTATAGATTTAGGTAGGTAATAGGCCCCCAGTATAGAGATAGGTAGTTAATAGGGCCATCACAGGCCGCACAGGCAGCGTGCTGACGTTCTCCCGCCATCTGTGTCGGATGCTCTGGAGGGCCACAAACCTGCCTGCGGCTCACTGGAGTGCTCTGTGAACGTGCTACCTACTCCGTGGAAGTCTTCAACTGTATGTGCGTCCAAGAAACCAGTAGGAAAAAACCCTAGGGCCTTATGACACACAGTACTACTGTCTGCATACAGGTCTAGAGGGGCACACATAGTTTATGTACCATCCTAATTAAACCATATTATAGACTTGCTATATCTTCTTTCATAGGCAATGTTTCTAAGGGAGAATATACTTGGGTAATATGACATATAATCTCTGTATGCCTCTGTATGAAGAATAGGAAGTAGATTAAGACCTGATACATATGTGGGTACTATACTATGTCTCCATTTAATAGCTAGAGTGCCAAATCCACCCAGCCTTCTTTATCACTAAACATTTCTAATAAAAAATAGCATTTAAAAAAAAAAAAAAGATAAATGATCACACTTTTGAACTCTCGCTCAAGGGAGATGCATATTATAAATATTCTATTGTCACCAGTTCAAAAACATTCAATTTTATATCTCTTGTATTCTGATCTAAGGGATAATGTGAAGGAGCACTTTACTTGATTAAACACTTCAAAACCACCATATCCACAAGATCCATTTCAGGACTGTTTGTCACAAGGTGACCATGATGAAAAATGCTGAGCATTGAGCTGGTAGAGGTCTTCGAGATGAGGATGTCTCATCATGCTTTTTCCTAATGGAAATTCAAATTGAATGTGGTACAAACAGTGAATCTTTTCTAAGTGGTAATTGCAGGAATCTTTCCAGCTTTTTTAACTGTTGACAACTATTTTTTTAGATGTACAAAAAGGCAAAGAATTTTCAAGTGTATTTCGAATTGTGCCTGTTGATGGGTTTATTGCCTTTGTCTTAGCAATTTAAGAACAATCAATAAAGAACAATAGATGTTGATGAATGTTCTTTTGGACCCAGTATTAAAGTTTTCTTCATTGTGTTCATTTTTTTTATTTTTCAGTTAAGATTCTGAATGTCCCTTCTCGGTACATTCCTGTGGATTGCTTTTCCACAACAGGCAGCATCTCTGTGCAGAGATATGCAAATTAAAGCATTCAGTAAGAGTGTTCAATTGCCTCAGAAAAAAGTATTCCAAAAGTAATTTAGAGAAGAATCTCCTAGATGTAGCTGTGCACAGGCACAGCATGACACAACTTATTTCCTGCAGAGCTTGATTCAAGACAGCATTTTTTTTTCCGCTTATCTATATAAAATTTTCAGTTTTTCATCTGGTTTTACCTTGGTTGCTCTGAGCTGTGCAAGAAACATGATATGGGAATGTACAGTAGATACAGATGTAGCAGAACTAAACAGAACAGATATCACAGCACAGAATGTTATCTTACCTTTTTCAATACTTTTCAATGGCCATTGTTTACAGATCGGAGCCGATAACACGAAAAGCCGTGATATCACAGTCAAGCTGTGCTCTGCTACATCTGTAGGCGTAAATGAGATCATGGGTAAGGAAAACTTACATTACATTTGTTTAAATTCTCATGTGCCAAAACCTGAATATACTTGTGTTGAATGTTAAAATTTTTATGAAAAAATATTATGCGGTAGAGCTTATTAACATTGTAGTGGACATCTGAACAGCCCACAGAAATTATTCCAAATCCATATTTTAGCAACCTAAATTTATTCACAAGCATCAATTAGACATTTGTATTGACATTACTGTAAAAACAAGATAAAAGTTAATTTTATGCCTCCACAAAGTCCAACTTCTCTGAAGTTCTGTCAGTGAGTTACCTACGATGGAGACAAGGGACACTACTGTTATGACCTCTAATATGAGATAAGAAACTCAGAGGAATTAAATATACAGTCCTGTCTGTACAGCATGGTCCCTTCAGTCTATGCTCCTTCACTACCACAACGTTTCTTCTTTGATGTATTGGTGCTCTTTGTAAAACTATTGGCAATTTGTCAGAAAAGTGGTGGCGCCGCAGCAGTTTTTAGGCGCATTAAATCAGTGTAAAGTACGCCAGAAAGTCCAATCCTCTAAAAAATCTTGCATCAGGTAAACTTAATGCGCCTAAAAAGGCGCATTGCACCTAAATAGGCGCATTGCGCAAATCGCAGCGCATAGCGTATAATTGGTAGTGTATGTAATGCGCCTCTCGAGGCGCATTGCACTACAGAGTCGCATAACATATCATTACTAGTATATGTAATGTGCCTCAATAGGCGCATGGAGGCGCACAGCATATAATTTTTAGGTGCATTACAATGTGTCATGTCCGGCGTATAGAGTGCCTAGTTTTGGTGTATGACAGTTCATTTACATTGAGAATATGCCGTCAAAAGTGGTTTGGGTGCAAAATAGACCAAAAAACTGGCATTGGCGTGTTGGGAAATGTCGCCCAATGTTAGTAAGTGTGGCTGGAACCTAAGTAGCTGGGGTACATGGTTATTGAATATGGTGACTTCATTGTACTGTTGTGGAGCGCTGCAATGGTATTATTTAGGCTCTATATAGGGTTTTCTATTAGAGTTCTGCATCCCACTATTATGTTTGTACTGAATGGTGATATAATTTGGACACGATATTACCCTAAAAGCTGCATATCATTATAGAAGTCATTTAGTTATGTGAGTGCATTCAGACTGTTAATAGTTAGTAACACTTTACAGCTGTGTAAGCCTGATATGGATGTGAGGGTTTTGTAGCACGTGACCTGCATGACAAAATTATCCATTAAGTGTCCTCGTGTGCATGCCACTATCAATTAAAGGGGTTTTGCCACAGTCATTTCATACCTGCTTTATATAGCTTCAGCTTTCAGTGTGCTCAAAAGGGGACATGCGTGATTTGTTTGAACTGCATATCATGTGACCCAGAAGACTGACATCACCATGCCTTTTCTCACAGTGTGCTCACTTAAGTCAAAAAAAGTCTGTTAGGCTATGTTCACACGGTGTATTTGCAGGGCGTAATTTCGCCCCGCAATTACGCCGTGTGGACGGGGGCGGGGCGGGAGCGGGGGAGTGAGCGGGGGGCCGGCACTTCGCCGGCCCATAGACAATCACTGCTAGCGGCGCGTATACGCCACTAGAAAGTGACATGTCAATTATCTCCCCGCCCAGCGCCTTCGCCGGGCGGGGAGAGGAGACGTAATCCATAGTTCTCTATGAGAACTGTGAATTACCATAATGAATGGGCCGTTATCGGCCCGTAATTGGCGCACTTCGGCGCGTAATTACGGACCGAAATACGGCCCATTTTAAGCCGTGTGAACATGGCCTAAATGTAAAAAGCTGTGATTAGTTACAGAGTAGCTGAGTGGTTAGCACTGCTGTCTTCCAGCGTCAGGGTCCTAGGATCAAATCCCTGCCACAGCCAAAAATATGGATTTTTTTTTTTGTCTCAATGCGCAAACCGGATTGAGGTTTCTTTTTTTCTTTTTATTTGCACTGTTTGACTAATTACTAATGAGTACAAAGGACAAGAATAGAATGAAAGAACCTTGGGTTGCTCTGCAGTTAGTTAGTGTGTGTGATTACTAAGCAGGGAAGAGACTGGCAGTAGCTGCCTAAGAGGAAAGCTGATGTCTGAGCATGTGTGTCAAGACTGAGGAGCTCTCGTCCCTGGTCGTATCCCCTGGAGACAAGCTGTACACTATGCATCACTAAGGTAGCAACTAAAACAAAAATGGTAGATAATTTGTAATAATGATGAAAGGTGAACACATTTATTATTTAATTTTCAAGCTTCCCACATCAATATTATTTTGTGGCAAAACCCATTTAAGTTTGCCTTTAGAGCCTCATATTTTTAGAATATTAGTACTGACTGTTGGAAAACTTTTTCATGGGATTGACCATGACTGACAGTAAGGTTTAGATATTCATACAGTACTGCTTAAAGAGGTTTTGCCAGGACGTGCCTTATCTGCTAAGAAGCAAATGTAAACAAGCCACAGAGCTGAGAGAGAGAGACCGACAGACAGCCCGAGAACAGAGCAGCTAAGGGATCATGTGAAAAATGTTCACTGAAATAAATCAAACAACTTGGGATTCTGTATACAAAATACAACACTTTTCTCCACTGCAGCTTGAAAGCATCTTCATTTTCTCTGTTCATTCAGATAAAGCAGGGATTTACTCAGATAATCACAACACAACATGGATTCTGTATACAAAAAACAATATAGTTATCTACCCAGTGCCTTGAAGCTTTCTGCAGCTCAGTCTCATCAGATAAGAATCTTTCTCTGTGCAAGCCCGTCCAGCAGCTCTTGTCAGGTCGTAACAATAGAAGTTTTGAGAAGTACTAAGGGCAGGTAAGGCCAGCTGTAGCTTCTCTCAGGTCTGACTTTTTGATATAAATCACATATATTTAGAAAAGTGATTAAATACCCATTTTGGAGGATCCCACGTCAACATTACATCGTGGCAAAACCCCTTTAACAGTTTTTGGAAGGGTGTTAAAAAATGCAGCCAGTCAGACACCAGCCATCAGGAGAACATCTCATTAGCTCCAAATTTATAATGCAGCAAGACAATAACACCAAACATATAGTCAGGGCCACGGAATGGGGTCCTGGTCCAGCGCAGACTGCAGAAAGAGGGCCTGGCACAGCCTGAGTGAAGGAAGAGAGAAGGCCTGACATGGCCTGGCAGGTGGCATAGAGAGGGCCCCTCATGGCCTGGGTGAAGGGAGGATTCTGCACAGCTTGGTGGCTCAGTAAGGCCTCTATGATGAAAAAAGCATTAGGCTTATTTATCTACAGTATGTATAGCATGTATACAGTATTGGCAACATGTATGAATTCTGGTGCTGTGTGAAAACCATTCAAAATGCTTTTAAGATTTTAGACTGCGCCAGAATGTTGAACCAGTTCTTCTGCAGTTCATACAGACAGGTGCAGTCTAGTGCAAATAGCGACAACTTAGGCTAAGGCAGGCTACCTTTAACTTTGTCTGACTGTTCTAACTGTTTTGCGCCAAAGTTTTGGCATCAAAGAATCATAAATGTGTCTACTTCTACTAATGTGGTGCGATGCCCCCAGAATGCCAAAAAACTTTGGTGCGCTTGAAATGGAAAGTAGCCTCAAAGGGGCTATCCTGTCCTTTTTGTGGTCAAATTATCTAAAAATAACAAATGGTGCACCGAGAAAACACATCATCAACATGCCATGCTGCTATAAAAAAGCTGTTCTATATTTTATTCACAAAAAGAATGGTGGTTTTTTTATACCCTTTTGCAAATAGTAGATAAGGAGTATCACAGGTAGCTGGCGTGAGGGTCTAATGCACATCCTTATCTATGGACCACTCCTCACAGCTTTCTAGGAATGTCTGAACACATGGTGTAAACTTCTGACTACTGCGCCATCTTGGATTAACACGACAATCTATACAAACTACTACAGACGCCATTTTGTTAATGACACATTAATGGACAAAAGATATACATACAGCTTTTACATGCTGTACTATATAGGTTGAGTGTGCCCTATTTTTATATATATTTATATATATGTGAGGTATATAATTACTAAGTACATTAAAATAGAGACACAAAGGATCAACATATAATATAACCTTTTTCCCATCCACACAGTCCCCCCTTGAGACATTTGTTTTCTCATTTTATCTCTCCCAATCCTCTTTCCCTATTCCTCTTTCCCTATTCTTGTCTTTTTGCGGAAGTACCTCTGCCTGACAATGCGGCCCCGTAGTCCCTGATACGCCCTTGCTCACCCCGCACACTCTTGTGTCTAATTCTTTGATGAGACGTGCGGTTGCAGAGGGGATATATACTTCCGGAGCACTTCCGAAGTCAATGTCTCTCATGTAATATATCTTAAATGTCCACATCATCATAGGGTCAGGCTTTGGGACAGCTGAAGGGTGGTGGGTAGTGTCGCTGTCCCATCATAGAGGCCAGGCCGTGGACAACTGTCATCATGATGGGAGTAGCCTGGACCACACTTTCCACAAATAGTTTTCCTCAAACATTGGAAAACACAACATACAATTAGAGCAAGTATAAGCACACAATCAAGTAAGCAAATACCTATCTGGGCAGATGCAATTCCCTGCCAACCCTTTAAACATGTAGAAACCACTGCTCCTGGGGTGATCTATGCCTGAGTTTACGCTTAATTCTTCCAGATAGATCCATCTAGTTTTCTAATGGCCACAGTGACCTCCCCATTCGGTCCTTTATTATCTGGGATACAAGTACAGCATGTTTTTCTCCTGTTTGGTGGACAGTGAATATCGTTAGCAGAGATTAAAACCCAGGGCCACCTGGTCCTTACCCTATACTCATCATGACCCCCCCTTGGTACACCTATAGCATCAATATAACACATGGGGGTCAAGGCTGCCCTTTGGGGAGGCTTTCGTTCTTCTCCTGGCTCTCACTGTGTCACTATCTTCTGATCCCCTCACTCAATATATGGATTCCCAGGACATATATGCCTCCATCAGTCTCCTTAGGGTCTTCAACAGCTAGCGTTAGGGGCATGCTTTCACCTGGTACTCCCTATTCTCGACAGCTTCCAGTCTTTGTCAACCTTATTCTAGTAAGTAGGGGTTTTCTCCTGTTTGTTTTTCCTCTTTAAGGCAGTCTGTGGTCTATACCGCCTAGTCTTTCCCTGTGCTCCAACCCACAGCACCCCAGTAATAGCAAGAGGGTCCCCATTTACTCCTCCGCCCACACCAATAAATTGGCATGGTTCTGACCAAGAGTTAAAGCAACATAACTACTTAACGTCAGTAAACGCAGCATCTGCCTCAACTCCGGGGGCTGGACGATTTTGCAGTGTGCCAGTGTGAATCCATTGGGCTTTCCTGCCACCTTACAATGGGTCGTGGTCAGCCAGGACTTGGTACGGCCCCTCAAACCTTGGCTCTAGGTTTTAAAACACAAACTTCTTTCGTAGACCTCTTCTCCAGGCTTGTACTTCTGAAGCGAACAACGTCTTGAGTCTGGATCTGGAAAGTAAAACTCTAGATAAGCATTAGCAACAACTCTTAACCACTGCAGTCCACATAAGAGGTCATAAGCAACATTTTGTTAGCTACAACTGACTGAGGAAATATGCACCTAGCCTAGGGGCAACGTGCCTAAAAGATCTCATAGGGTGAGAGAGCTAACTTTCCACGGGGCGTGTGCCTGACTCTAACCAAACTATGGGCAGGCTGTCTGGTCAGGGCATGACTGTTTCTCTTGCCACTTTAAGCATCCGTGCTTTCAGAATCCCGTTCCATGTTCCCATTGCACTACAGCTTGGTATAGTCGCCGTGTGCAAGCAGGTTACGCCTTCCCCCGTTACTCCATATAGCCCGTCTATCTTCGTCTCTTGGCTTCCCTTCTTTTCGCCAGCTCTCCTGTTCTTTCAGTGGAGTTTGGTTCTGCATCGTGGCCAGCAGTCTCCTTGCAGGTTGGGTGTGAGTTTCCTCCTGCACCACTGACAGCTGACTTGCTTCCCCTTTCTCACCCCTGCCAGCCTGTGTGGCTGCTTGGTCATCAAAAATTGGTTTTCGAGTCCTTCTGTATTCAGCTTCCCATTGCCATGGTTTTCAGTAAAGCCACTGTCCGTGTCAGCAGCAGTGCATCCATCAGGACGGAATGGCTTGTCCATGTTTCACTGGGTTCCCAGCCATGAGAAATCCTGTGGCTTCCCCAAATAGGTCCACAGCATGGGCGACCCCCAAAACGTATTCTTGTAGAGCCGTACATATGTTGAGCCCATTTTGCCCTCTGCCAAACGTCATGCTGCCGTCTGTCTTTGGGCTGATTTATAGCAATGCACAAAACTACGTACTCCTCATTATTATCCTGCGGAGAAAGCCACTTAGATACTATTACTCCGTACCTAAATAACCAAAGACCCAATAAAAACAACAAAATATATCGATACCTTCGGGTTAATAGATATAAAAAATATCACTTTAATAAATCCTAGAAAAAAACTAACAAATCCCCTAAATTTAGCCCTACCTAATCTACCTAATCCGTGGGGAACCCGCCCCGAAAAATAGGGCGACCCTAAACATAACACCAGAACCTTACTAGAAAACCCTATATACCCGTAACAATAATACCTAGACCACTACAACCAATATAATACCGACTACAGTGTGGCAAGTACCAACAAAATTCCGTCACCATACAAACCAATACCAGGACAGTACAACAATATTCCCTGTCCCGACGCGTTTTCCGCCCACCACCGTAGAGTTGGGTTCATCAGGGAACAAACAACTGAAAACGTGACAAAGTACTATCAAACAAATATCTAGATACAAGCGATGAAATATCAGGTTCCTAAGAATACCATGACAACGCATGCATGAAAAATAAACAATGGTGTAGATAGACATGGTGTAGGAAAAACTCTCGTCCCTTTAGATACACTAATTAGCGCCAAGGTATAATGGCGCAAGCTTCAAAATTAGAGGTGGAGCCAAGATGACTATGTGGCATGCTGGTGCCCGGATAGATGATCCGAACGCGTCACTAGGGAAAAAATAAATGATTTATAAATACATTATGTCCCGGCACCGGAACAACATGCCAGGTAATACAGGAAAAAGCCCCGGCAGCCAACCGTCCGTGGGAGATGAACCACACAACCGCCCGGGAGGGAACACGCTCGACGCGCAGTAGAAGAACGTGCGAGGCAAACAACCGTGTCCGCGTCCTTGGATACCACAGGCGCAATCCAGAAAGGAACCATAGTCAGGTACAGAATACAATATCAGGGCTAGACGGCGCATGACATCAAACGGACAAAAAACAACGATGTACAACATTGTTTTTTACCCCCCACCAAAAAGGCGTGCAGGCATCATGTCCAAACAATAATAGCATATGATACATAGGGGTGGAACATCACATATCAAACCCCAAAGACAAAAACCACAACAAAACCAAAAACAAAAAGCAAAAATAAAGTCGTTACTAGACCCCATAGTGCCAGCAGGGGAACTCAAAAAAATGGGGCCCATTATTATGTATATGACCGTTACTGTATACAGAAAAACCTCTGGTCCACAACCAAATGCAAATCAATACGCATTATAAAATGCATATTTGTGCCATAGAAGCAGTAAGATGCTGGTAATCGTGTAAAGTGCAACCAAAATGCTTAGAATGATAATAAAATAAACTATATAAAATGATACCAATAATTAAATAGACGTAATAAACAGTACAGTAAAGTACCAAAAAGATGTGCGGGAGATTAAATAGAATGCACAAAAAGATAAATTATATCATTAAGCCATTCGTCTTGCAAATGTTTTTTAGAACGGAAAATCACACAGATCGCCTTCCCTCTGGATATTTTCTTCTCAAAGTCCCCTTTTCAGGGGAAGGTGAACAATTTCAACAACCGAAAAAAAAATAGATAGGGGTTGTCCTTATGTATGGGATTCATATGTTCATAATGGTGTGTCACGTCGTTCCTAATATCCCCCATAATGCTCCAAAATCCGCTCGCCTAAATTCCCGGATAGTTTTTAACCCAACATACATCTTAGGGCACGGAGCAGGTGGCCTGGTAAATAGACACCCCCTCGATTCTGGACAGTTCAGCATATCCAAATGTTTTAAAGAACTTGGCCATGTCAACCCAAGTTCGTTACTGACTTCTGAACTGATAAGGAGGACAGCTTACCACCAATCCCGCACCTAGTAGTGCCCTGTACCTTCGATTTAAGGGCCAATGACCGGAGTGTAGGTGTCAAAAAAATGGCTCTGAACCAACCGTTCCCGAATATTCTTGCCCTCTCCATATGTGATGCTGTGGGTAAGTATCTAACCAATTCTTTTATATTGGATCTTGTACTAAAATTGGCCAGAAGTTAGATATAATATTTCTCATCTGGCTAGAGTGCATCATCATATTCCCTATAATGCCTAACCTTGTCCTTTGTGATGTTATAAGGTTATATGTTTTTGTATAATATGGGCAGACCGGTCCAATATAGAGGCTGAGTTATAATATCAGATCTTCTGTAAGATATGTCGTTGGGTATCCCCGCTCAAGAAATCTAGTTCTTAAATTCTCTGCCTCGCCTCTTAAACATATCTTATATGAACAAGTTTTTTCGCAACGCAGGCGCATAAAACTGTCCGCTATTGGTATACCCTTTTCTGAAGTGGTGAGTCGGATGATACTAGTCCCCGTACTTAAGAGACTGTGTTCCCTGATGATGGCTTACGGTATAGAGTCGACCATAATGCGGTTGTCGGGGCCCATAAAAATCAAGAGAATCGCAAAAACACCATTATCGTGGTCAGTATTATGGCTGATGTGAACCTGAGTCCGATGTCATTGCAATTAAGTTTTCCTGGACAAATTAGATGAAAAGCCCACCTCCGAGCCCGTCCATAAAATCACGATGTCATCTATATACCGCCCCCAATAGGCGATATATTTCTTGGCTTCCTGGAGGTACACAGAAAAGACCCTGGTGTGCTCCCCTCCAGCCCAGAAAGATTTATCAATACGAGGGAGTGCATGGGGCTCCCCAATAGCAGTCCCCCTTAGCAGTGGTATCACCGAACATCAAACAGAAAGAATTTATGTGTCAAATAGAAATACACCAATTTAAGTCCACAAATGAATTATGTGCTTGTAAGAAGATGCTTCTACAACAGTTTAAAAAAAAAAGAAACTAACTGCCTCAATGCCCTTATCCCATGTGGATGGACTATAAAGTGCCTCGACATCTATACTTCATAACCACATATCAGGGTCAATCACCAAATTGATCAATTTGCAGAAGTATATCGTTGTATCACAAACACAAGAGTGAAGTTGCTGTTACCAGCGTTGACAAAAGATATCCGATCTAACATACAGGCTAATATTCTGTTGAGTGTTCAATCGATTCCGTAACAACTATCGGCCGACATCTTAAAGGGCACAAAGTGCCCTTAAGGACCTTGGTTAGTCCGTAAAAATTTGCAATCGTGGGCCAGACGGTATGCAAGAACAAGAATTCATGTTTAATACAAATAGCCTCATAATTAAAGCGTTCCTTAAGAATTGTTTTCTCCACCTCTGCCCTAAATCGAATCGATTGATCAGTTGACAGAACTTCATAACCAGTATCTAGATCATTTAAAATTTCAAGACACATATTTCGATAGTCCATTCACAATTAAGGTATGACTGGTAATTCCCGCCTTATCTGAGGGCTTCACAACAATGGTAACCTGGATCCTGATCGAGCTTTTTTAGTGCTAACAATATTGGCCTTTAGTAAGGATTATACATGTTTGTTTCTTTTGCATTCTTACTGTCTTGTAGTTTTTTTCTATAGAGTCACATACAACTGTTGAACGAAAGTATCAATTTGTATCTATAATAGGTGGCATTTTAGGTACTTCAAAGTCCTTATATCAGAAAAGGGCACTTTTTTTTTTTGACCTATCTCTTTCTCCCTCCGCCAACAATTCTGTCAGTAGTTCTACACTTTAAATTCGGAGGATCGATGCCCCATTCAGAACATTGTCTGTCTTGGTTTAAGTGTTGAAAATTTTTTTTCCCATTTTAGAATTTCGGGCAAAGAGATGGATGTCCTTCACCCCAATCTGGAATACATTTAGGGAACTAAAGGTACAAATGACAGTCCCTTTTTTCAGTTACCTCCAATTCGACAGTGTAAGGATCTAGAAAACATGATTAATAATTATTGTTATTATTCTCGCCAAATCTACTTCGTTTTGTAATATTCTTCTAAAAAAAGAGGCAGGGTTCGGGTCAACTCTGCTGTGATGTGATTGCAGATTGAGATGATGACATAGGCCCCAATATCTGAATTTGCCCCTAGGGTGTTTGTTTTTCCACTGTTGTTTCCTCTTTTTTTTGTGCTTTTCTTGGGTATCCATTGAGACTATTGATACGGGCCAGCCCCTGTGTCTAGTTGCGATAGGGGGATATCTGAAAACCTTTATTTGCCCCTAAACGAGAATCACTCTCTTAGGTTTCGGTGTCGGATGAAGATAAATCAGATTCAAAGTCCCGAGGGTATTCTGTATAGGCCTAGGAATATGCACGATTCTCCCTGAACTCAGTCAGGGTCCTTAATAAACTGTTTTGTGTTTGCGATCATTCAAATATGCCGTAAATTTATCAATATTCGTCTTTTTGTTTTAGTTCAAATTTTGTTGAAAGTCAGGGTCTCCTTTATGTTTAATGATCACTTCAGCTAATTCCTTTAGCTGCTTCAGAGATCTATCAAGGGTCTTTTTGTTTTTGTTTTTGTTGTGGTTTTTGTCATTCTGTGTTTGATATGTGATGTTCCCCCCTAAGTACATATGCTAATATCCTAGTTTGTACATTGAATGCCTGCACGCCTTTTTGGTGGGGGGTCTAAAAAACTAGTTGTACATCGTTGGTTTTTGTCCGTTTAATGTATCGCCGTCTAGCCCTGATATTGTATTCTGACTGACTTGGTTTCCTTTCTCTGCGATTGCGCCTTTGGTATCCACGGATGCTGACACGGTTGTTGCCTCCCCCCCGACGTTTCTTCAAACTGCGCGTGCGCAGAAGTTCGCCTCCCGGCGGAGATTGTTGCGTCATCTCCCCTTCCGGCTTGGCTGCGGGCTCTCTTCCTGTATACTGGCGTGTTGTTCCGTGCCGGGGACAATAATGTATTTAAATCATTAATTTTTTTTCCCTAGTGCAGCGTTCGGACCATCTATCCCGGCCAGCATGCCACAAGGTCATCTTGGCTCCCTCCTTGATTTTGAGTAGCGCACTTATCCTTGTCGCTCATAGTGTATCTAAAGGGAACGTGAGTTTATCTACACCAAGTCTAATCTACACCATGTATATTTTTCATGCATGCTGTCAATGGGTATCTTATGAACCCTGATCTTTCATCGATTGTATCCTAGATACTATGTTTGATAATACTTTTGTCACTTTTCAGTTTGTTTGTTCCCTGATGAACCCTCTCTATCGATGGTGGGGGAAACGCGTCGTGAGCAGGGAATATTGTTTGTAGCAGGTCTGTCCTTGTTGTGGTACGGAATTTAGTTTGGGGTACTTGCACACTGTAAGTTCGTAAATATATTGGTGTTAGTGGTCAAGGTATTATTGGGTATGGTACTATAAGGGATTATATTAAGGTTCCTGGTGGGGTCGCCCTTATGACGGGCGGGTATCCCCCACGTATTAGGTAGCTTAGGTAGGGCTAATTTTAGGGATTTTGTTAGTTTTTTTCAGATTATTAAAATTTATATTTTTAAAATATCTATTTAACCGAAGGTATCGATATAATTTGTGTTTTTTTTGACTTTTGCAATGCAACTTCTTGCTTCCAACACTGCTGTGATGTGGCTCACGGCATATCCCGTGTGAAAACGTCCTGCACAGTCTGCAAATCTGGATCCATCCACAAAAAAGAAACCATATCCGGGTTCAAATGAAGGTCCAACATCTGTTCATCAATTTCTAAGAAGCAATCATGCTTTCTTCATATGCACAGCCGATTCTTCTGATTCCTCTTCATCCTCATTCCCCCCTTGAGGAAAGGGTAGTAAGGTGGCTGGATGGAAGAACACAACAGCGCAGAACGGGTGACGTTATTCGGCAGGAGGAGAGAACATCTGAAGCCCTTAGACCTGTGTCTGCCGAGAGAAGCCGTTGGTTTAAAAATGGCGGAGATGTCACGTTAGCCAGAAGGATGAGGGAGTGTCTAGACTACAATATCCGCTGGTTTTATCCAGCAGCAACTGGGCTGCAGCTTGATCACAGCCAGTACAACTGAAGGTCCTCCACCCTTGCAGCTGAGTCCAGTCCTTGCAGAGTATAAATCCAACTGTGTCTGTTGTCGGCCTGCTGGGCCTGTGCTATACTCCCTAGGGCATGTCCTTTCCCTTTCCGATACAAAAGGAGCATGAAGGTCTTCTGGTAGTTCCGCATATCCTATCGCAGGTGGCACTGGCAATAGCTTTCTTCAGCTTCTGGAAGGACTCATAAGGCAACTTCATCAAGGTGGAAAGGGAGTTGGTCTTCACTCCTCATACCAGAATTGCACGAGAGTGGATTCCCTGTCCTATGGATGCTGGGCTTGTGGAATAGGACAGACCATCAGAGCAGGTCCTGATATCTGGGCTTGTGGTGTTCTCCGTCTTTCTTGATTTAGCGGTGGGGGGCCAGTGTCTTGCTCTGTTGCAGTTCCAAGCAAGTAAAGCGGTGGTCTTGGCTTGTAGGCTCCAGAGTCCTACATATGCGTCGGCCACCATCACTGAGCATACTTGATACCCATATGTCCCCCGCAGGTCAGATTATTCTCGATGCCTTTTTGCAACTAAGAAGCACATCTCTTTGTATAGTCCTTGTACTCAGGCCGAACCAATTCCCATTTCAACTGCTTCCTCATAGGTTCCAAAAGGCCATCCACAAAAAGCATGGACAC
This sequence comes from Phyllomedusa bahiana, assembly GCA_025379985.1. Taxonomy (NCBI): domain Eukaryota; kingdom Metazoa; phylum Chordata; class Amphibia; order Anura; family Hylidae; genus Phyllomedusa; species Phyllomedusa bahiana. The sequence goes on from JAODAL010038064.1 coordinate 34,473, forward strand.
ATCCCGAGCATGTGGCTTCTCAAAGGAAAAAATCCTAAAATCAGAGAACATCTGAGTTTATCCGTGGCATGATATTTTCTCCACTGTTTCCCCCATTATCCTGAGTGAATTCTGTCAGTGTCAATGCCTGATCAGAAAGTCTGTCCCCATGCCATTGTTTCAGCTGTTTCACACATTAACATCTCTGGAGCAGCAGTGGACCTCATCCATATCTGCGGCTTTGGGGGTTAGGGAATATTGGCCACAATGGGCCCGTCTGAAAATCCCCTGACGCTTTTAAGCCACCCTCTGACAAGACCAAAATCTTTGTAAGTGCTGTGTAAGTTCTTGCTTATCTGTGCTATCCTCCTCCTGCAATAGGGCATAGGTTGTTCTCAGGGTCCCGTGCAATTCACACCGTTAAGTGCAGACGCTTGACTCGGTGGAATGTAACATAATATGTATTCGGGCCTTCGCACCCTCCCCCCTTGCAGTGAGGCCTGTATATCTGGGGGTCTGCCGTGTAGTCCATTCCTGTGCCCTCTCCACTGGTTCAGCTTGACAACTTCTACAGTGTCTTTCCCGGGTGTGCTAATGTCAGTGGTCAGCTGGTGTTCCCCTGCGAGCAGCAAATCAGAATAATTGCTTGCTTGTCGTATGGAGCGCATCCGCTCGTTTCTTCCTCCCTCCCTTGTCATCCTCATGCTGTTAGAGCCCTGGGGGGTGGGCTCCCACTTGTCTTCTGCTCCCAGTACCATGAGGTTTCTCCACTGCAGGTCTGGCTGGCCTGGGTCGCCATATTCCCCATTATCTGCATCCATAATTGGACCATACAGTGCATGTGCTACCATCTTGGTCCCAGGAAGTGTTAACCCCGGAGGGGCAGTGTCATTAACCCAGAAGAAGAGGATGTGACTTCCTGATGGGAGCAGTAGCGGGGCTGGAGTAGAAGTGACATGGAAGGGGCGGGCAGTGGCACTAAAGGTTCAGTAGTCGGTGTACTGGGCAGAGCTGGAGCAGTAGGTGTTGTTACAGGGCAGGGGTTGACTTGTGTCACAGGTGGGCTAGTATCTTGGGCGTGTATTCCCTATTTGTTGCAAGCAGTTTTTGTCTACACCCCTGACTTGCTCTCCACCCCCAAAACAAGTCCCTCTGCCATTACAGGGTGTTGGCACAGTATTCACACTTCCTTTGTCTCCTTTGTTTCAGAAACTTCTCCTGGGGGATGATACACTGGCAGCTGCACCCCCAGGTTCCCACCCTTCTCTATGAATCCATATAGTTACACTGTACCAAGATTCAGCCATCAACAAACATTCCAAAGTCATTCAATCTACCTCCTTCTGTATCAACCCTCAGACACTTCCATCCTCTCTCAAATGCTTTCTGAGGTCTTAAATCACACTTCAGCTACTTGCAAATTCTTCAGACTACTTCACTTACTTCTTCCTATCAACAATGAGACTCTTCTCTAACATTCTTAGTTCCCTCTAAAAAAACAGCAGATGGCGCTGTGCACTAAACTAAACTTGCATACCAAAACTTCTTTGTTTCTCCTTGTTTCTACAATCATGTTTACATTTACAGAACACACAAGACAATACATCGTATCGAATGTTATAGAAACCGATGTCATGCAGCTGTGCTCAGCCTTCCTCTACACCAAGGAAAGCCTGAATTCATGATTCCACCATCAATGAATTCTCATTTTTCACAAATGCTTTTTCCCCCAAGCCAGCTGACCAGCCTCCTACTCGCGAAGAGACTCAGAAATCCCGTGTTAATATTCCCAGCGTGAAGATTCTCATGAAATCATCTGAGCGCCTCTATGGCTTTCCGCTCAGGTGATTCCTCAGCTGACTAACACCTTGCGTCCCCAGCTTTGCTTTCAACTCAGTTTCAAAAAACATTCAATACACATAAAACAGAAAATCCCCACCAAGGAGTTAAATTGACAGGTCATAGGTTCAATAGCATGGGCCTACTCGTATGCCTTGTCATCGTGATCTAACAATATAACCAATGAAACCTAGTACAGCACAACTAGACGAACAATCCTGCTCAGATAAGCAAAGTATAAAACTCTACTTACCCGTAGAGAAATCAGAATAGTGATGGCGCCTTTTATCACTCATCTTCGTCCGACAGTAGAAGCTGCAGCCCGGGGGCGGGGGCCCAGCTCAGTCTTCGGTTAATAAATCAGATCCAAGCCCATGCTCCACGTTGCAAGGCGACATCTGAAATGGAAAGTAGCCTCAAAGGGGCTATTCTGTCCTTGTGGGGGTTCAAATTAATCTTTAAAAATAACAAAGGTGCACCGAGAAACACATCACAACATGCCATTGCTGCTATGAAAATGCTTTCTGATTTTATTCACAAAATGGTGGTTTTTTTTATACCCTTTTGCAAATGTAGTAGATAAGGAGTAATCACATGTAGCTGTGCTGTTAGTGTTCAATTGGCACATCATATCTATGGACACTCTCACAGCTTCAGTGAATGTCTTAACACAGGTGTACTTTCGTGACCTAGGCGCCATCTTGGATTACACGACCATCTATAAAACTACTAACAGACGGCTAATTTTGTTTAACACATTAATGACCAAAGAATTACATACGCTTTTTGCATGCTTTACTATAAGTGTGTTCCTATTTTATATATATTTATATGATATGTTAGTTATATAATAACTAATAAATTAAAATAGAGACACAAAGGATCACACATATATATAACCTTTGTTCCCACCCACAGCACGCTAAAAAGTGTCTTTTGCGCGGTGCCGAGGCACTTATTGCACCAAAGTTTGGAGTATGTATGTTCATACCTCTATAGAACTGGTCTACTACAGCTTTTTGAGGCCAGAATTCTGGCTCATGCTACTTTCATACATGTCGTCCCTATGGTTATATAGTGGTATGTAGTGGGAATTTGTTGTTTTGTGTCTATACATTTGTTCATATTATACTAGTGTGTTTATAATGTTTATAGTGTCCTGTGTATACACTGTATATAGTGTTCTGGGTATACAGTGGTGTTTTTGCAGTGTTCTGTGTATACAGTGGTGTCTGTGTAGTGTTTTATGTATACAATTTTTTATTGGCAGGGGCACTATATGCCTTATTTGCCTAGGGCACCAGAATACCTTGTCCCAGCTCTGGTTCAGTGTATACAGTGCATAGAGTATTCTATGTATACAGTGGTGTTTGTATGGTGTTCTGTGCTTACAGTGTGTTTACAATGTGTATTTAGGTGATGATGGCTGTCTCTTAGGTGCTGGGCAGTGGGCGCAGGGGGTAGCTTCCTGCACTGTTAGCTGGGCCCAGACATTCCTGATTGTGGCCCTGCATATAGGCAATGCCATTTAAAACTTTCTTCAGCAGAAACAAGGAGTCCTGAAAGCAATAATATGTTTCCACAGAGCCCTGATCTCAACATTATCCAGTTTGTCTGGGATTGCATGAAGAAATAGAAGGGTTTGAGCAGCTACATCCATAGAAGATCTGTGGTTACTTCTCCAAGATATTTGGAACAACCTCTCTGCCATGTTTCTGCCATGTTCCTGTGTTAATCTGTGCCCAGAAGAACTGATGATGTTTTAAAGGAAAAGAGTGGTCACACTAAATATTGATTTGACTTTGATTTCTCTTATGTTTATTCAGTCTGCATTCTGCTAATTGTTAAAATAGACTATTAACACTTCTAATTTTGAAAGCATTCTTACTTTTCAGCATATTTTCCATACCAGTCTTACATTTGCTGGATGTTAGAATCATTTATAGCAAGCTCTGAAGCAAACTATCCGAACATTTGTAATAGTCTCTTCTATCCAATGTAGTTTCAAAATTGTATTTGAAAATCAATAAAGCTAAGTCAAACAGTGACTTTGTAGTTGTCTGAATTCTCAATCCATAATAATTTATTCTGGTCTAAAGGGAGTCTTTAGTTTATAGCAAAGGACACATGCTTGTAGTTTTTTATATTGCTACTCAGTGTTGAATGTTAGGTTTTACAATGTAGTAGTTTTTCTCATTACTTTTGTTTACGTGAGTTATGCAGTTTTTATTGCTTTTTGTTTGAAATGATTTTCAGTTTTTTATTAAAAAAATATCCAGGATCAGAAAAAGTAAAGAAATGCACATTGCATTCCATCAAGGATCCAGACAATCTTAAGGACAAGCAAGGGTTTACGTTTCTGCCTCTCTGTATTCTTTTTTTTTTTTTACTTTTTGTTGAGATATCTTTATTAGGTTTAAGTTTTTTTTGGATTAGTTGTGTTTTTTTACATGAATCACATTCCCCTCCTTTGCCTTAGGTAATGTTTTTGCTATGATTGCACCATCTGTATTGTACAGTCAAAAACACACTGTTAACTATGGCACTTATGTTTGTGAATCCATGTTGTAGTGATCTGCACGCTACAAAAAGATTTGGCCAATGTAAAAAAAACAAAAAAAACAGTGGAGTATTATTTTATACACAGCACTTCTTGCTGAGCATATTGAACTATGGGGAAAATTTACTCCTCTGTGCCAAGTCAAAGTCTAGAAATTACTAACCATATGAACCTACCCCTGTGTTTACAGTAGCAATCAAAGGAAAAATACCAGCTTCCAAATCGAGGGAGAGGAGAGTCCAGCAGTCGGTATAAATTCAGTTAAAAATCCATACTTGTTATATTTCAATCCACTTTAAAAGTTATCCAACATATTCCACACTTGAGGGGTATGGCTGTGGGAAATTACATCAGCCTAAAAGAACCGACAGGCTGAAGCATTTTTGGAGAGACTCCCTTACTCATGGCATAGCTAATCCATTAACCGGAACCTCCTTATATAGGGAGATCTCGGGTCATGGGTCAAACTAACAATGAAAGCCAGCATTAAAAACAACAAATAATCAAAAAATTAAAAACGGTTCAAATTAGAATTAAACTATACTTCAAATACAGTAAATTCTACATGAAAAAGAAAAAAAATAAGTGTATAAATATAAAAAAAAAAAAAAAACAGAACTAATATTGATAGGATATATCCTGTTTGGTATTTAGACCATGGGTAACATGGGTGGATAAATTAAAAATACACCACACTTCACATGAAAAGTTACTTTTGTAAATCACAAACTCTCAGAGGACAAGTAATCTTTTCAATACCGATCACAGTTTGAGCGGATACATCCCCAGAATGTGCCTCTTAAAAAA
>JAODAL010038065.1:0-39656 GCA_025379985.1 Phyllomedusa bahiana
CCTTACCACCCCCATCTGTCCCCCCCTCAACACGACCTCAATTCTTTAACCCCATAACCCCCTCATCCCCACCTATCACCTATCAGTCACTATGTGGTGGTGATGTTTGGTCATGGTGAGGTGGTATTAAGCAGTCAATATGTGGTTTTGATATGCGGTCATGATGTGGTGGTATTATTCATTCTGTGTATAGCAGTATCATTGATAGTATTGGTCTTGCTATACTGTTTTGTGCAGTAACAGTATGGCGATAATATTTTCTGCTTGTATAGCAGTTTTATGTGGTGACTGTATCACCATTATCCAGAGACGTCATCTGTAGAAAACTGTCTTTATAGCTATTTGTATGGGGTTTTCACATATTTCATTCAACATATTATTCTATATAAATACAATCTAAGAGACCCTACTAACTCCACTTTTGCGTGTTAAATTGTGTTTTTTTGGGGAGAGCGCAGGCAGTGTGTGCTCGGTTAGGGCTTGGGATTTTTTTTTTTTGGGAAGGGGGGGAGGGGATAGCAACATTGGCCTACTTGCCTAGGGCACCACAATGCCTTGTCCCGGCTCTGATTATACTAATAATACTGTAATTCTTTGAAAGCAGGGGCGTAACTAGAATTCATAGGGTAGAATGAGACGGGGCACCACCACCTAATAACAACAAACTAGAACAGAAGCATAAGTAGCAATAATTAAAGGTATAAATAATACCGGTAGTATCAGGAAACCCACATATTAGTGCTGGAGAGCAGAAAACCAAAAACTACTTGTTCCCTACAAAAAGAAACAATGTTCTTGTACCTGATTGGGCCCCATAGCAGTTGCTATGTCTGCTATGGCTATAGTAACATCCCTGTTTGTGAGGTCAGTATTAAGTTAAATTTACGTGACAGATAATTTCGCTGAAAAATCCATCTGAAAAACCTGTGGCAGATGTCCAAAAGTATTGCCCTGGATTTCAACCAAGGATTCCACGGTGGATTTTTATTTTATCTTGTTGCAGCGGATTTTACCACAGTTTAAGCAGCTATTATGTAGATTATGACAAAATCCAGGGTGGAATTCCTCTTGACACAAAGAAATGGAGATCCCACATTGTTTTCACATGGATACCAACGTTGTTTCTTTGTCATAAACTATGTGAAAAAAATTGCCTGGGATCATACCTTTACTGCTCCAAATTCTCTATTTTACTCACTCAAATACTGTATAAAGTTAAATGATAAAATTCTAAAAAATAAAATTATTTAATACTTTTAACAAAGTGAAATAAATTTTGGCCAAATCTGCTATGACTGCATTGTAAGGCTAGGTTCACACGGATTATTTGCAGGGCGTAATTACGCCCCGCAAATACGCCGTGTGGCCGGGGGCGGGGGGGGGAGCGGTGGAGGGAGCGGGGGGCCGACACCTCGCCGGCCCATAGACATGCATTACCAGCGGCGAGTATACGCTGCTGGTAATTCACATGTCACTTATATCCCCGTCTGGCGGATTCGCCGAGCAGGGAGAGGAGACGTAATCCATAGTTCTCTTTGAGAACTGTGGATAACAGTAATGACTGAGACGTATTTCAGCCGTAATTTGTGCACTCCGGCGCGTAATTACGGACTGAAATACGTCCAATTTTAAGCCGTGTGAACATGGCCTAAAAGCGTAAACTGAAGAGAGAACTGAAACCAAGGACAGATGCCTAGGACTGCTGCTTTTTGAGGGCAACACTTTTTGAAGTTTTTTTATTACTGCTTTTCAGAGCTCTTGTTTACTTTTTACCATTGGCATATTGGAAGGTTTGCTTCACAAATCTGCTAAGCAGTGTTTGCAGCAATATCATACTCTGACTGCCACTACTATGAACACAACGCTTGCTTCCACAGTAGCATAGGGAATACTGTGTGCAGAAATCAGCATTGGCTGCCCTGCACAAAGGGGAGTTTGGGTTCCAAGCAGTAGCAGTCCATATCAGCAGCCCTCCGCCACGTCCCCATAGCTGGCAAATAAACAAAAAAACATATTTTTCACTCACTTAAAGAGAACCTGTCACATAGATTATGCCACCCCTGCTGAGAAGAGCACACACTAGTGACAGACATGCTGTTTCCAGTGCTGTGTGCCTTATTCAATAAGATGTTGTAGTTTTAGAATATTAAAGGGGTTGTCTCGCTACAAGGATTGCTTTTTATGTTAAAGATCTTGCAAAAACAAGTCACTTTGTAAAAATATATCCATTAACAGTGTCCTACCTTTTCCTAGATATCCCCTCGTGTATGGGTTGCATCAGCAGCTCAGGTTGCTATAGCTACAGACCTGTTTGATCTCTCCTGATAGTCTGCCAGCACTGGTTGCTATAGCTACAGACCTGTCTTCTACTGCGGCCTAGTAGAAGACAGTAAACACACCCTTGAATTCAAAATGAAACCAAGAAAACAGGGCTGAGGTAAGATGAATCACTGTAGTGAGACAACCCCTTTAATGCTCAAGTCTGGCAGTTTGCAGCCTGTTCTGTCAGAGATAAGTCCAGCCTATTCATGAACAGGTGTTAGCACTGCCCAACCATGACTAGCCCCACCTACCTGTCATTTATTCATAGGTTTCTATTTAAAGTTATAGGTTGAATCAGCAATAAATGGGCAGAGCTAGCCACAGTAGGGCAGAGCTATCAAGTGCTCATGAAGCTGGAATCATTTCTGGCAGAACAGGCTGCAAACTGTCAGATTTGAGCATTTATGTATGAAAACTGTCTAGGTCTAAAATTTGTTGCCTAAAGCAACCAATCAGAGTGGCCCTCTCATTTTTCCAGAGCACTATATAAAATGAAAGGGTCGTTCTGATTGGTTGCTATGGGAAACAAAGTGAATTTTAGACCTGAACAGTTTTCATACATGTGGCCCTAAATGTTTGGAAACGCCTGTATCTTAACGAATAAGGGTCACAGTGTTGGAGACAGCATGCCTGTCACTAGCTGCCCTTAGTAAGGGTGGTGTACCCGATGTGAAAGGTTCCCTTTAAGGAACACGCAATGCTTAATAGCTGCATTATTTTGATTGAAAAATGTCAGTATTGCCCTTTAGTTTTACGCCTATGGTTTGCCCGCATGTTCCAGCCATAATGTGGACTTGTACCTCAACAAGATGTGTTCAGTCAGTGCCAAGAGCAACATGGGCAGTAAATATGGTTTTGCTCCTTGGTGGATTTCCAGAATTTACACTTCTAGCCACACTTTTAGGTTCCAAGTTCCTGGCTACTACTTCTGGCCACACTCCTAGGCTCCAAATTCTTGGTTATAGCTCTTAGCCCCACTCCTGGGCTATATGTTCCTGGTAAGTGGTTACAGATTCTGATCACTCTCCTGTCTTGTTACAGCTTTGGATGCATTTCTGTTGGCCAGGGGCGCAGCTAAGGGCTCACGGGCCCAGGTTTAAGAAGTCAACTTGAGACCCCCTCCTCCCATTCAGAATGGAGAGGTTTCAGGCATGTTTAGGAGGTGGGATCTGGACCTATCAAACATGACAGCATATTCTAATAATATGCCATCAATGTCTGAAGTAAGAAAGCCCCCTTATTTTTTAACAGTAAAAGTGGCACTAAAATAAGTTGTGTTATTGTGTCACCTTTCCATCACGGGAAATTTTGAGATTCCTAGGGGGCGGGCTAAAACTTACTGACTGGCCTGTTAATATTTATTTTATTAATATATTATTGTGTGTGTGTAATTATTACTTTGTTTTACAGAAAAAGACCTTCAGGGGGCATTTTTATATCACTTTTTTGGGGGTGATAGCCTCTCTTACTGGGACTGGTGTATTAGCCCCAGTTACAGGAGAAATGCTACCCTTGCACTGACTGCAGAGCTAGTCTGGTTCTGATAAAACCAAGCAGCTCAGGTAGTCACCGAGTCCTGGCAGTCATTGACCACTGGCACCAGGAGCAGGAAGCTGGCACAGGCTTCCTGCCTGTCTGTGTATACTGTGCTCATTGAGTGCTGTATATACAGTGATTGAGAAGTCAGGGATGGTAATAAACTACCCCTGCCTTCTCAGTGGAGAGTGCAGCTATGGTTGACAGACGGCTCTCCACTCGCGCAGCTGCAGAATTAGGCAGACATGTATGATCGGGTTTTTCGCCCTTTTCTGGTGTCAAATGCGCCAAAGTAAGCAGGCTACGATGTCTAATGCGCCTAATGAATTGTTCGTAAGACTCAACACTTTTTAATGCGCCTAACTTTAGGAGGGTTCTGGGGACGTGTTGCACAACACTGATACTATTAGACGCATATATGAATGTGGTTCGGCAAAACTAGGCGCATTACTGCTCGAATAGGCAGACCTATTTCAATGTGGTCTGCATGAGCCTGAGGAGTCGAAGTGGAGCTAGATTTGATGTTATGGAAAAAAATGTCCAATGTTTCTCAACTGACACCAGTACATTAATAAAAAGTAATTTATGATAATTATCAAACACAACCCCCAGTAATGAGTCTGTATTGCTGAGTCACAGAGACCTAGCAATACAGACTCTGCATATACATGACAGAGGAAAAGCAGATTTGCCTTCACCTCCTCTCCCCACTAACATTACCGGCATGCTGACAGCCCTGGCGGCCTCTCCCCCGCACAGTGACTGCACTAAAAAGGTGCGTGCCGCTGCTATAGGGAACACACATATCTCTGGGTCTCTGTGACCTAGCAATTCATACAGCAGCTAACGGAGTGTGGCGAGGAGGGCCTGGTCACAATTGCAACTCACTGTTTTTAGCCATGTCCCTATTGCATGATCCACCTTTAAATACAGTTGAAACCAGAAATTTATATACACTAAATAAAAAGACACATATGCATGTTTCTCTCACTATCTGACATGAAATCAGAATAAAACTTTCCCGTTTTAGGTCAATTAGGATTACCACAATTATTTATATTTGCCAAATGCCAGAATAATGAGAGAGAGAGATTTTTAAGGCATTTTTATTACTTTCTGCAAAGTCAAAAAGTTTACATACATTAGGATTACTTAGCCTTTAAACAATTTGGGACAGCCCATATGATGATGCCATGTCCTTGTAAGCTTCTGGTTTTCTGGTAACATCTGAATTAATTTCAGAAACACTTGTGGATGTATTTTAAAGCACACCAGAAACACACTGCTTCTATGTGTGTAACATCATGGGAAAGTCTAAAGAAATTAGCCAAAATATCAGGATGAGAATTGTGGATTTCCACAAGTCTGGATTGTCCTTGGGTGCAATTTCCAGATACCTGGAAGTGCATTGTTCATCTATACAAACAATTATACACAAGTACAAACACGATGGGAATGTCCAGCCATCATACTACTCAGGAAGGAGATGGGTTCTGTGTCTCAGTGATGAAAGTATTTTGGCCCGACATGTGCATATCAACCTAAGAACAAAAGCAAAAGAACTTGTGAAAATGCTGGCAGAAGCTGGTAAGATTTTGTCATTATCCATAGTTAAATGAGTGCTATATCAACATGGACTGAAAGGCCACTCTGCCAGAAAAAGCCATTACTCCAAAAGAAACACATAAAAGCCAGATTAATATTTCCAAATTTACACAGGAACAAAGACCTACATTTTTGGAGACATGTCCTGTGGTCTGACAAAACTAAAATTGAACTGTTTGGACATAATGACCATAGTTGCATTTGGAAGGGCGAAACTTAGAAGCCTAAGAACACTAACTGTGAAACATGGGGGTGGCAGCATCATGTTTTGGGGTTGTTTTGCTGCAAGAGGGACTGGTGCACATTACAAAATAGATGAAATCATGAGGAAAGAAGATTATGTGACAAGACTGAAGCAGCATCTCAAGATATCAGCCGGGAAGTTAAAGCTTGGGCAGAAATCGATCTTTCAAATGGACAATGAGCCAAAGCATACAGCCAAACTGGTTGGCAACAAAGTGGCTTAAGGATAATCAATACAATGTTTTGGAGTGGCCATCACAAAGCCCTGATCTAAATCCTATTGGAAATTTATGGGCAAATCTGAAAAGGCCGGTTCAAGCAAGGCGACCTACAAACATGGCTCAGGTACACCTGTTCTATTAGGAGGAATGGGCTAAAATTCCTACCAACTATTGTGAGAAGCTTGTGTTTGACCCAAGTCATACAGTTTAAAGGCAATGCTACCAAGTACTAATGAAATGTATGCAAACTTTTGACTTTGCAGAAAGTAATATAACTGCCTCATAATAATTCTCTCTCTCATTACACTGTCATTTGGCAAATATAAATAATTTTAGTAATCCTAATTGAACTAAAACGGGTCAATTATCCGATTTCATGTTAGATAGTGAGAAAAACATATATATGTGTCTTTCATATAGTGCATGTAAACAGTTGCAACGGTATGATTCTATTTTATCATCTCTGCTGAGTCTGGATTCCAACTATTCCGGGGACCTGAAAATAAATACCAGGGATCCCTCAGGGATCCCTCAGGCTCTGTACCCCACTATAACTAGTGACAAACTAGTTGCAGCAATAAAGATATCCATTCATGTTCTGAAACATTAAAAGGGTGTTCCCATCAGAGCTTTTTAGCGCTGCATGGCAGCTCGTAGCTAACTATGAGCTGACCATCTCAGAGAATGGGGAGGGTGGTCTTGTGCCTATCATCCCCATTCATTTCTATGGGAATTTCAAATATAGCCATGCACACTCACTCAGCCATAATCAGAACTGTAGAAATGACTGGGGAGGACAGGCACAAGCACCAACTCCCGATGTTCTGAAAAGTGTCACTGTTAGAAATAAAGTAATATTTTCCATGACAGCAACCTTCTGGTTACACAGCAAATTTGGAGCTCCGTATCAGTATTCAATCTCAACTTTTAATACTTGCAATATAAAGTTATATGACTAGAAAATAATTACTCTTTATAGCAGTATATCTTTGGCCAAAAGAAGACAGTGGCATTTCTATATCGTGTATATGGCTTCTTCTTTGAATGACAGAGCTTTAACTTGCATCTGAGGTTTCATGGCAAATTGTATTTACTGAGTCTGGAACTATTCATCAGTACCATGTGAGGGTTTGTAGTTCACAGGCATCTAAAACTGACTGTTGGACTTGTCCCATGTGCACAGTGATTTCTCCAGATTCTCCAAATTTTTTGATGTGATTATATGCTGTAAATGGTTGGATATTCAAAGTCTTTGCAGTTTTTGCTGAATAACATTTTTTTTAAATTGGTTCACAATTTGTAGATGCAGTTTCAACGCTAGCAGTATAAAGTTGAATGACTAGAAATAAATACTTATTATAGCAGTATACAGTGGGCCTGATGGTAGAGATAGTCTTAGACCTTAAAGGGGTTTTCCCGCTCGACTGTTTTACTGATTCACAAGTAGCTTTTCACTTACTCTGTCTCCTTAGGCTATGGGTGGTTCTATGGCAGAGATTAGCATATTTAGCTTGTAACTGAGGTGTTATGCTGACAAGAACAGGAGATGTTCATCTTCAGTAAACACAAGTAAACACAAGGTACATGTGCTGTGAGGACTGAATACAATTATTTTATTTGTGAACTGAAGCTAATCTTGTTAAATACGATTTGTTTTTCTCCAGAGCTCAGTCCCTCCATGCTCTCTGCTCCCTCAGCTAATCAGATAACAGAGTATGTTCTGGTATGCTGGATATCATAGAAACCGGTGTGCACTCAAAAGCACATAAAGGGCCACATGTATGAAAACTGACTAGGCCTAAATTCACTTTCTTTCCCATAGCAACCAATCAGGGTGCTCCTTTCATTTCATATAGTGCTCTGGAAAAATAAGAGGGGTGCTCTGATTGGTTGCTATGGGAAACAAAGTGAATTTTAGACCTAGATAGTTTTCATACATGTGGCCCAAAATGTCTCTTATCTCATGACTAAAGTAAATTCTATTGACCTATGAATTTAGAAAAAGTTTTCATTCAACTGTCCCTACATGTTGATAGCTAATCTATGTAGTGTGAGAACCCCTTTAAGGTCTTCTATATTTAAAAGTTTAATAGAGACAGTTCAGCTAATTATATGATTCAGAGAATGTATTCCACCTATCTTGTAGGAAGAGGCTGATCTCAGACCATTTTTTAAATCCCAGCTAAATTTCCCCAACACCCCGTTCTGCTTCTGCACCGGCCACCTAAAATGGAAAGGTGGCCATGCATGTGCAGCTTTCTCTGTTCACTTCTACCGTGCATGAGTGTAAAAGACATAGGGCCACATGTATGAAAACTGTCTAGGTCTAAAACGTTCTTTGTTGCCCATAGCATCCAATCAGCGCGCCCCTTTAATTTCATATAGTGCTCTGAAAAAATGAGAGGGACGTTCTGATTGGTTGCTATGGGCCACAAATAGAGTTGTAGACCTAGACAGTTTTCATACATGTGGCTCATAGGTTCTGTAATTTCAAAACCATTTGTTCTTTTGTTATAATCAACTCTACAGATAAGGTAGCCCAATCTGTCTGTAGCTGTTCATATGTTGTGTAGCTATAACTCCAATCACACCTGAAAGCCTGAATGTGCAACAACTGGAGAACTCTAATTTGGAGACCACTGTCCTATTGGTGATTTCTGTCTGGTACAAAATTAGCCCTATACTCTGTATAGAATCGTTTCCATGCTATCACTTCTATGTTATCCCTGCTGGTCATAACATACACTTGGTCTTGATTCCGGAATGCGTGTAATTGCAGCCAATAAAAGCTGTTAATCATACTTACAGTATAGTCAATGATGTTGACTGCATGACTTCAATGTAACGTCTTCATTCTCATGTTACTAAACAACATTACTGTTATCTGATTCTTCATGAATGTGTCTAGCATTTTCAGAAACATTCAAAATGTCCTTGAGCTACAGTAAAGGACAGCACATGACCCAACAAATAAAATGTACAGACCCCACAGCTCATGCGTCACATGAAAAATGTATTTTCTTTGCAGGACATGAACATTACGTTCATGTAAGAAAGTGGAAGAAAATTGGTTTGAAAGTACATCAGTGTGCATAATGATGATACTGAACATTCTATTTTTTTTTACTCAGTGTTGTAATGTTACACAAATGAAAAACTGAGAAGTGACCTCAATCTTGAAGAACCAAAAATTTCTACAATGACACTTACCTTTGTTTCTGCAAGAAGAAAATAACTATCCTGCCGAAGGAGTGCAAGTGATGTGGGAACCAATTTTGAATAAGATGGCTCTATAAGAACTTATTTATTTTATGCAATGTGTACGTGTTGCCTAAATTCACAAAAAGTAAATAAAACAAGAATGCAATCATTTGATAATCTCTTATAGCCATATTGTATTCACAACAGAACATAGAATATATATCAAAAGTTGAAAGTTAGACATCTTTCCATTTCATCTGAAAAAAATTAATTTATTTAGCAATTGATGGCACCAACATATCTCAAAAAGTTGTGACGGGGCCAAACCTGTAAATACTGCTCAGCATTGGTAGTGGCTTTTAAGATTTGTACGCTTTCCTTGTCATAGCCACTTATGAAACCCCATAACAACAGAGATGCAGGCTTTCAAACTGTTCACTGGTAGTCCCTCTTCTTGTGAGACTACAGAACTGTGGTTTCCATAAAGATTTTCAAATTGTGATTCATCTAACCACATAACAGGTTTCCATTTTGCCTCAGTAAATGTTGGCCCAGAGAAAACAGTGGTGTTTCTGGATTGTGTTGAGTTAAGACTTCTTCTTTGTATAATAGCGCTTCACTTGCATTTGTGGATTGCATGGCAAATTGTGTTTACAGACAATGATTTTGGAGATATTTCTGAGCCCATGCAGTGATTTTCATGACTGAATCATGCCTGTTTTTAATGTAGAGCTGACTGATACCTGCAGTTTACAAACATCCAATATTGACCGTCGGTCTTGTCCCTTGTGCACATTAATTTCTCCAGATTTTCCAAATGTTTAGAAGAAATAATATACTGATACTAGATGGTTGTAATGGAAGAGCAGTTAAAGTGGGTGGTGGACCCACTGAACTACTGCCGGGCTTGCTCCAAGGGGGAGTAACTAAGTGGCCACCAGGTTCTTCTCAGAGCCTTTGATGGAAATGTTGGCTTACCCGATGACCTCCAGGTGCAATCTCAGAGCAGTCCCCGGCAGTGGCAGCTGACCAGACAGGTTGGAAGTGCCAATGTTAGGCACCAACAGTAATAGGGATAAGATGCAGCATACTAGGTGTAGAGACGTGCAGGTACAGAACAAAACAGAAAAGGGATAGAACTAAACAGACAGAAGGCCAAACAGAAGACAAAAGGGAAGGCCTGATGGAGACCAAAGTACAAGACACACAAAGAAACTAAGACCGGGCACAACACCAAGAACACGACAGGAAACAAAGCATAGGTACAAACTAGGACACTGACTGGGAACTAAGGCACGAAGACAGACAGGAACTCGGGCAAGAACACATGCAGGAACACAACACCAAACAGAGGGTAGAAACCAAGCTAGCAAGGAGAGCAAACCAACAGAGACAGAGACACAAGAACCATGCAAGAGACAAACAAGGCAGGCAAGTAAGTGTGGAGAGGAGCTGGTAAATAAATTTACAAGTATATGGAGATTGGCTGAGGAAGCCACAACCACCAGGACACTGTGGAAATAAAACCCAGCAGAAAGTGTCCTTGCTTCCATAATAGCCAGGAAGGACTAGAGAGGGAAAAGGGCAGCAGCCACAGAATGGTGTAGCAGCATGGCCAGAATAAGGAAAAGCCACTTGGCAAAATCAAGATAGGTTGAAAGCGACTGTGCGAACTGAAGCTGTGACAATGTTGGCATGTTCAAAGTCTTTGCAATTTAACAATTTTTAGGCATAAGTTTTCAAAGATTAGTGAACCTCTAACTATGTTTGCTTTCGAGAGAGTCTGTCTTTCTAACATGCTCTTTTTATATACAGTCTTGTAACTTAGTTGAAAATTGCCCTTCTAGTGTTTATTTGTTAGTACCATCCTTTTTTAACCCAATGCCAAGATTTTTGATGTGTTGCTGCCATGAATTACTAAATGAGTTAATTTTTTTCAAATAAAAGGGAAATATGTCTTAACTTTCAAAATTCTAATATATGTTCTATGTTCTGTTATGAAAAATTTAACTATAAGATGTTTCCAATTCCTTCTATTCTTTACGTTTTACAGAGCATCCCAAGTTTTTTGGAATTGGAGTTGAATATATGGAGTCAAAAAAGGAACAGCATCTTGAGTAAATTGCTCTTTCCAGTAAAGACAGGTATTTCTCCTTTAGAGACATGCTAACAACTGTAACGGGTGTCCCCGCGACCTGTGCCTCAGGCTACTAGTGCACTCGCAAATCCATGTCTTACTCACCTCACCGCGTTCCTGTTGCCTGCCAGGCGCGCACTCACCCCCTAGTGCGCGCACACGGTACTACAGTTATATTTAAAGGGACAGCGCGCTGGTAATTTATCACCGGGCGATGACTTTGTTTAAGCCCTGCCCTTTCCTCAAATCTCTGCCAAATCAAAAGTGCCCTGTGCCTTGAGAGGAAGCGTTCCCATTGTGTCTATTACGTATTCTGTGTACCGTACCTGTTGCCTCCGTCCCTCGACCACGAACCTTTGCTGCCTGTCCTGACCTTCCTGCCTGTCCCCGACTACGAGCCTGCTTCACGATTTTGTACCACGCTACACTTCAGCAGCCACCACAAGCAAGTCACGTCAGGGGTAGCGATCTGGTAGTGTTTCGCTGCAACAAGTCCATCCCGCTTTGCGGCTCTGGTGTATACCGGACCTACTTAGACTCCGCTCCCTGGCGTGGCTCATACCATCGCTTGCGGTGGTCCAGAGGATCCACATCTCTGGTCTGCCATTTGGTAGGACCTCCGTTACAACAACTTATATGTTTCCAGACAGATATAAGTGGTGACTTTCTGAAACGCATTGGTCTTTTAAATGTTTGTTGGATCGTTGTTCTCGTGTTACAGACTTCAATAAATTATACAGTCTTTTGGACGCTGGACATCATCTCGTGTTTTTCCATATACTGCTACAAATTGCATCTCCTGTAAGTCCGCGTGTCCTGATCCTGGTGAGCCGGTGTATTCTATCTATACCTGTAGATAAATAGGTATGTATGCTCCCTATAGGTAGGTAGGTAGGTATATATGTCCCTCTGACTGATGAGCAAAAAGTAAAAAAATTAAATTCCCTTATCCCTGTTTCCTTGCCAAGGGATCTCCTTGGCCAGAAGTCTATGGCCTAAGCCAAGGAGACAGAGTGATGCAGGAGTCGCGATAATATTGCTATATAATGCCTACTGCACCGCTTACTCCTGTAAAATAAATAATGTGCTGGAAAAGAGAGGAAACAGGCGCACCTTGTGTTATTTTGCAAACAAAGATAGCAATAATGGGAAGGTAATAAAAAACCGCTCGCCTGAGTGAGTTGTACGAAATAGTACAACTCATAAAATGTATTTTTAAGATTATTGTAAACCAAGTCGCCAGGTTCAATATAAATCACAGAGGATTCTCCGCACAATAGATGATCCAACTGGTAGGATAATACAATACTATTAACCCAAAAAATATTAGTTTATGCAAAACATGCAGAAACCGAAAAAAAGCGCTCCGGTTTCAATTAAATTGCAAGACCTAACTGTTTAAATGTATGATATAAAAAGGCTGACAAAATTGGATCTGAAGGTCATGGTCCACTGAAAACAGGCCAGATTTAATAATTAAACATGAATAAAAAGAAATAAAACAGCATAAAATAGAGCACTACGCGTTTCACTTTTTCTCTGACAAGCTTCCTCAGGCGTGCATCCATATGAAACAGCGTACCAGAAATACAAAGAAGTTTGGGGTGGTTCCATGCACTAATATTGTGATATAATTCACTTTGACATCTGTTACTTGTTGAACCTCGTTTTCATTGTAGTGCACGGAACTGCCCAAACTCCTTTGTATTTCTGGTGCGCTGTTTCATATGGATGCAAACCTGAGGAAGCTTGACAGAGAACAAGCGAAACACTCTATTTTATGCTGTTTTATTTCTTTTTATTCATTTTGAAATATTAAATCTGGCGTGTTTTAAGTGGAACATGACCTTCAGATCCAATTTTGTCAGCCTTTTTATATCATGCATTTAGCCAGTTAGGTCTGGTAATTTAATTTAAACTGAGTGCTGTTTTTTTTTTTTTTTGTTTACTGCATATTTTGCCCAAACTAATATATTTTTTGGGTTAATAGTATTGTATTAGCTTGCACCTGTAAGCCGTAGGCTTTGCCTCTGGCTCAGAGCAACAGTCAGTCGGCGGGACAGGGAGGTGATAGCTATGGGCTCCCTGTTCTGCCATAGTTGAAAAGATACTGCATATCCTGCATGCATACATATGTGCCCCCCAGACCTGCTGCAGGGGATGTGTGCCATCCAGAAACAGACTACCCCCTCTTAGCTAAGTCTCTGCTTGTGCCATTGTGTGCCCTTGTGCTGCCTCTTGTCAAAGACATTCTTCCCTAAAGAAATTTCATTTGGGGGAAGAAAAGCTCTGTAATTGGCTTTTTCAAAAAAGCATGTCCCCATGTTTTTGTCCCCTTTATAAAATGTGTTGAGGCGTTTTTTTATCGAAAAAGTTGAAATCGAAAGGGTTTTTTTATGGTGATCAAAATTTTCCAAAACTTTTCGAAAATTTAAAAGGTTTAAAATCTGAGCACATCTATTAAAACGCCCCTTTTTTTCCGGCCCCCCTTCCTTAATTTTGGGGGGCCCAAAGCAAATCAATTAAAAAGAAAAGAGCAGGGTAAATTTGTGTGTGCGACGTAAATGACTGGATGTGAATGGTTGCGATTGGCGGGAAAAAATTTCACAGCCTGCCTCGTTTACATAGAACAGCTTTTTCCTGTTTCAGCCTCAGTTTTCTCTCAGCTTTCTAAATGGGGGAAAAGGACGTGCGCTCTCCCCTGGGGGCCACACAGCTCAGCGAAATTAGTCTTTTTCTGCACAGAAAAACCCCTTTTTCTGCTAATACCTGTGTTTCCCTTTCCCAATTTTAAAAGTTATTTTAAGATTTGAAGTTTTTTATGAAATTTTAGTAGAGAATTTAAAGCGGGCATCTACCGGTTTTAAAAGTCACGGGGGGGGGGGGGTGGGGGGGGGGTGGGGGGGGGGGTGGTGGGGGGGGGGGGTGGGGGGGGGCCCCCGCGGGCGAACACCAGACAAGCTCTATCTAAAAAGGGAACATGGATAAAGTTCACCAAACTTAGTGTAGATATAGTGGGGAATTTTCTTATTATTAACATTTTTGCTTTTTGAAAAAAATTTCCTGTTTTTGGGCAGCCTAAAACTTAAATTGGATAAAAAATCATTTCTAGTAACTTCAGGTCTCTTTTTAGCTGCAAAACTCCCCATTTAAAAATTATCATTTATAACTTTTTAAATTTTAGGTTTTTAAAATTTTAACCCTTTTTTTAAAAATTCCTGTGCTTTTTTATATTTCAACCTTTTTTCATTTAAAAATTTAACAATCCAGCAATTTTGTAGTAAACACCCCAGCCCCAGGTTTTTTTTTGCCAAAAATACCGTGTATCGTAAAAAAACCCATCACATTTAAAATTTGTTTTTTCCCTTTTTGCGCACCCTAAACTTTTTCATTGACCAGCATAAACGTAAATCTTAAAAAAACCCTTTCCCTATTTCACCACAGGGGGAATTGAAATTTTCCAAAAAATACCGTTTTATTATATCAAAACAAACATTTACGTGTTTTTTTGATTTTTGCGCACCCCCATTTACTGTTCATTAAACCGCAGCATCTACTTAAATCTTAAAACAGCAATTCTATTTTTCACCACGGGTTGAATTGAAAGGTGCAAAAAAATACATTTTATTATATCAAAACATAACATTTTTAACGTTTTTTTTGATTTTTTCGCACCCGTACTGTTTCATTGACGCAGCATCTACGTAAATCTTAAAACACAATTCTAAAATTCACCACAGGTAAATTGAAAAGGTGCAAAAAAATAACCGTTTATTATATCAAAACATAACAGTTTACGTTTTTTTTGATTTTTGGGCGCCCCCAAAGAAACTGTTCATTGACGCAGCATCTACGAAAATCTTAAAACAAAATTTTCTATATCCACCACGGGTAAAAATTGAAAGGGGGCAAAAAAATCATTTTTATTAAATCAAAACATAAAAAGTTACGTGTTTTTTGATTTTTGCGCACCCAGTACGGGTTTCATTACGCACATCACTTAAATCTTAAAACAGCAATTCTAAAATTCACCACAGGTAAAATTTGGGGAAAGGGTTTGGCAAAAAAAAACAGTTTTTTTATATCAAAACAAAAACAGTTACGTTTTTTTTTGATTTTTCCCGCACCCAATACTGTTCTTGACGCAGAAACTACGTAAATTTTAAAAAACAGCAATTCAAATATTCACCACGGGTTTAAATTTAAAAGGGTTAAAAAAAATACAGTTTATTATTTTCAAAACATAACATTTTACGTGTTTTTTAAACTTTTGCGCCCCCCTACTTTTCCCCCATTGAAAAACCCCCCCTCTACGTAAAATTTTAAAAAAAAGCAATTCAAAATTCACCAGGGGGGGTTTTTAAAGGGTTCCCAAAAAATACAGTTTATTAAAAAAAAACCATAACATTTAAACGTTTTTTTTTAAACTTTTGCGCACCCCAATACTGTTCATTGACGCAGCACTACGTAAATTTAAAACACAATTCTAATTCACCACAGGTAAAATTAAAAGGTTGCAAAAAATACATTTTAATTATATCAAAACATAAAAATTACGTTTTTTTTTTTGCCCTTTTGCGCACCCAGTATTTTTTTTCATTGACGCGCATCTACGTAAATCTTAAAAAAACAAATTCTTATTCACCCACGGGAAAATTGAAAGGTGCAAAAAATACCATTTTATTATCCCAAAAACAAAAACAGATACGTTTTTTTTTTTTAATTTCCCCAAAGCCCAATTTTTGAGGGAAGACACCTTGCATTTTTAAATTTGAATCCAGCAATTTTGTTTTTGATTAGGGGGATTTGAGAATACTGTGATTTGCCGTTTTTTAATAAAAACCCTTTTCCAAAACTTTTCCAAAACCTTCTCAAATTTTTATTTTCTGGACATGGGGGCAAAAAGGGCAGGGGGTTAAGCGAGCAAAGAGGGGGGAGCACAAGGATAGGTACGAGAGAAGGTGCTCCTTCCAGGGGCGGGCGACAACACCCCATGCCAGGGGATCTTTCATTTTGCAGGACCGTCAGGCCTGAAAACGCGGGGGTCGGGGCCCCCCTGTGAATCTAAGTAACAAACCCTCGTCGCCAATCTGCCCTTTTCAGGGGTTTTAATGCAACCTGCTTTTTAGCATTTTTACCCCCTTTTCGTCCTCCCAGCCCAGGGGCCACAAATGCCCGGGTCATAAAGCATCATCAGCATCCGGCCCAAAAAGAAGAAACCCCAAATGTCAACTCGTTTTACCCACCACTGGGGATAACCCCATTTTTCCTGAAGCCCCTTTTTTAAATGACAAAATGGGGTTTTGGGGGTCAAAGGCTTTTTAAAAAGATAAAGAGGAATGATTTAGTCTGCTCTGACGCCCAGTTTCCCTGTTTGCCACCAGAGGAGGTGAAGGAAGCCGTTTCGGCAAAAACCCCGGGTGGCGAAAAAACGCCTTGCAGTGCCCCTTGCTTTTTACCCGCAGTTTCCCTTTGTAAAAAAAGCAGAAATCAGAGACCAAGCCACCTGTGTTGAGATGAGATTGAACAAACATTTTGCGGATCCATCCTGGTCTTTTCCGCAAAATTTGCTTGCGGGGGCGTTTTGGGGAGGTTTGGGGAAATAAAGGCCCCAAATCTCTCCCATTGAGGCTTGGATGCCCAAATTTCCCCCAACATAAACCTCGCATTAAGGCCATCAAAATGAACAAAAGTTACTGGGTGGCCCCCCCCTCCTGGACCCCCGGGTTACAAAACAAAAACCCAGCATTTTCCCTTCCACCCCCCCCCAAATAGAGATTAAAATGCGGGAAATGGGGGACCTTGCTGTTTTTGATCAACGGGAGACATCTGTTTTGCGTCTGCTTCACTTTTCCCCAAATTTTCAGGGGTGGAAAAACATCGGGCGCGGACAGCAGTAGAGTGCCAAGTAGGCTAGCGGCACAGCGGGGAAAGGGTGGCAAAAAGCCTAAGGGGGTTGACCTCGGGCAATCTTTGTTTACCCCCCAACCCCCAAGCATGCAATGCAGGCACAAAACCCCAACACTTTTCCAACACACAGAGATCACTTAAGAATCATGGTGCCCCGACTATCTGCGTCTCAACCCCGATTTTTTTTGCATGTTTTTTCCGTCCCAATAGACTTCTGGGTACCCAAAAAAGGGACAATTTGGCCCGGCGGCCGTCACGCCATAGAGGTGTTGTCCTGCCCAGGGGGGCCAGCGTCATATTTTGAGCGGACCTTCACACAGCTGGAGGAGTCATTACAGCCCAAACGCACCCGGGTTTTCCCCAAAAGATAATGGGATCTTTTGATTTTCATCAAGTTTGAATAAAGGCATGGATCCTGAGATGTTGTTTGGCCCCCAATTTCCGAGGTCACCGATTATTTTCCGGTCTACTTCCCCATTCCTTTTCAAACAGAAATGGTCCCTCTTTAAAACTTTTTTTAAAAAAGATCAAATTTTTACTGCAATTTTTTTTTTCCCCTTTTTCCCAACAGTTTTATTTTGAAAGGTTTTGCCCGTGGGAAAAAAGGGGAACCCCGTAAAAGACAGCAAGGTTTTAAGGGCCAAAACCGTATTCCAAATTACTCACTTTTTTTAAGAAGTTTTTTGGGATTGGGCAATGGTTTTGAGGTTTATGTTCTGTTAATACAGCAATAACATGTCCTTTGGGGAAAAGAAAAATTTACTTCTAAGTGGCATTTTTTCCCTCACAATTTTTAAAAGTGGCTGAGAAATCAAATTTTTAATTTTTTTTTGGGGCATGTTTTCTGGGGAGATACAGGCTTTTTAAATTTTGGGCCTTTGGGAAAAGAAATGTTTGGGTTTTTAAGTGGCATTTCCCCCCTCACAATTTTTTAAAAGGGGGCGAGAATCTTTTTTATAATTTTTTTTTTGGGGCTGCTGCTTTGAAATGCAGCAATACAAAAGATCCCTAAAATTTTAAAAAAATTTTGTTTTTTAACAGACATTTTTCCTTTTACAAATTGGGCCAAAGTGGGGTCAAAAGGGGCCAAAGCTTTGAATTTTTGGGGGCCTTTTCTGTACATGCAGCTATACTACAGGGCCCCATTCTAAAAATGTTTTTTCTAACAGACATTTTTTCTTAAGAACAATTGACCAAAGTGGCTCAAGGGGCTGCTTTGAATTTTTGGGGGGATTTTTTCTGTGACATGCCCTATACAAAAAAGGGCCTATTCTAAAAATGTTTTTTTCTAAAAGGGCATTTTGGGTTTTTTCAAAAAATTTACCAAAGTTTCTCCCAAAGGGGCATGCTTTGAATTTTTGGGGGGATTTTGCTGTGACTTTCCCGCTAAAATACAGGGGGGGGCCTATTTTAAAAAAAGGTTTTTTCTAACAGACATTTGGGGTTTTCACCCTTTTACCAAAGTGGCTCAAGGGTCATGCTTTGAATTTTTGGGGGGGATTTTGCTGTGACCCTGCAGCTAACAAAAGGTTTCCCATTCTAAAAAATTTGTTTCTTAACAGACTTTTGTTTTTGCACAATTGTCAAGAGTGGGCCAAGGGTGATTGGGGCCCGTCAAAACAGGGAAAAGGTAGACACTGTTAAAATTTGGACACAAATTTCCAAAAAAAATTGTTTTTTTTCAAAAAATCTTTAAAAATAGCTAATCAATTTCCCCGTATTTAACAACCCCCATTTAAAAACAATGAAAAAAAGAGAAAAAAAAGACATGGGGGGATTCCATCCCCATTTTAAAAAAAGTGTTTTTTCTAGAATTTAAAATACTAAAAAACTTGCATGTACAAAAAAAGCTGTAAAAAAATTCCCCCTTAAAAATTTTACAAGGAAAGGGACAAAGGGAAAAATTGAAACCCAAAGGGAGGGTTTTTCAAGAACAAAGGGTTAAAGGGGCCCCAGACAGAAACAAAGTACAGAGACCATTTCCTCCAGCACGTTGAGGGAAAATTTTTAAAAAGAAAAGCCAAGATAAAAAGGGACCTGGGGGTAACAGGAGCTTTAAACACCAGTATTTCCAAGGGGAAGGCCAAATTTTGGGCCACACTCATACGGGGGGCAAGGGGCAACCCCCCGGTATTTTCCCGTGTACCCGAGGAAATCTTTGGGGTTTTTCACACTTCTGCTTCCGAAATCTGCTTCAGCACGACCCGTTTTTCCGTTTGCTGCTCATCAGGGCATTTTTAAACCCGCGTTTTTAATAAAATGACGGGCCCAGGCCCGGGGTTTCACCGCCCCCAATTAACTCCGGCCCTGGGTCAAGCGTGGCCCAGGACAGGGATAGTCAAAGTCCCCTGAAAATAAAATGGTGGGGTTTAAAACTCCTTTTTTTCCCGGGAAATTTTTAAAAGTGGGGTCATGCAGTTTGGGCTCATGCTGTGGCCCCGGAAAAGGGATATTTAATGTCCAGTGAAACTAAAATGGTGGTTGAAAAAAACCCCCTTTTTCCGGGCACTTTTTTAAAAGTGGGGGTCCCCCAGGTTTGGGGGTCATGCTGTGCCCCGGACAGGAATAGTCAATGTCCCCGGAAACAAAAAAAGGTGGTTTTTAAAGACTCCTTTTTCCGGGACTTTTTAAAAGTGGGGGGTCAATGCAGGTTTGGGGGTCATGCTGGGGGCCCAGGGCAGGTATAGTCAATGTCCAGTGAAACTAAAATGGTTGGGTTTAAAGACTCCTTTTATTTCCCGGGACTTTTTTAAATGTTGGGGGGCATGCTGGGTTTTTGGGGGTCATGCTGTGGCCCCCGGACAGGTAAAGTCAATGTCCAGTGAAACAAAAATGTTGGGTTTTAAAGACCCTTTTTTCCCTCACTTTTTAAATGTGGGGGTCATGCAGGTTTTGGGGGTCATGCTGTGGCCCAAAAGGACAGGTATAATCAATGTCCATTGAAACTAAAATGGTGGGTTTAAAGACCCTTTTTTTTTCCCGGGACTTTTTAAATGTGGGGGGCATTTTCAGGTTTGGGGGTCATCTGTGGCCCCGGACAGGAAAAGTCCCAAAGTCCATGAAACTAAAATGGGGGTTGAAAGACTCCTTTTTTCCCCGGGGGACTTTTAAATGTGGGGGTCATGCAGGTTTGGGGCCA
Source organism: Phyllomedusa bahiana (assembly GCA_025379985.1). NCBI lineage: Eukaryota > Metazoa > Chordata > Amphibia > Anura > Hylidae > Phyllomedusa > Phyllomedusa bahiana. The sequence goes on from JAODAL010038065.1 coordinate 20,315, forward strand.
TGCTGCCCTTCCAGGACAAAGGAAAATTCAAAGTCCATTTTTAAAAAAACACGATGGTTTAAATCATACTGCCCCCTTTTGGCACTTTTTTAAATTTTTGGGGGATGCAGGTTTTTAAGGGGCAGGCCCGTGGGGACAAGACAAAGGGGTAGTAAATGGTCCTGTGGGCTTTTTTTTTTTGACTTTTATAACCTAAGTGGTGTTGCCCCAAGATTTAGGACGGGATCCATTTTTACTGTTGTGGATGTTTAAATTTTACTTCCCCCAGCCTTGTTTGGGTTAATAATGAAGGTGTTGTTTTCTCTCCCATAGACCTTTAAAAGGGAATCGCCATAAAACGAAGGGGGCTCACTATCGAAAAACCTTATCGATAGCGGCCGACTTTTCGACTAAACGATCGGAAAACTCGATAGCCAACGCAATCGCCAAAAACTAAATTATAAATTGGGGGGTATACGGAAACTGCAGTTAAAAAGGGCCCATACACTGTAAAAGGTGCTATATTACAACTTCATACAATTCCGGGCAATGTATGAAAATTGAAAGGGGCATTTTTGCATAAGGCTTAACTATAGATTAAAAAGACATAGATCCATCAAGTTCAACTAGGGGGTGGGAGAGGACATAGATGAAAGGAAGAGATCATTTACAAGGGTAAATTTTAGAAACCTCTTACCATTGTTGATCTAAAAAGTATGAATAAAAAATCTAAAGCGCTAAGTGTACAATGCAAAAATTCTCTAAAATATCATCAAAGATGTGTAACACTAATTAAGCTATTAGACATCACACTGTTAATTTCAGAGGACGTAGTAAATTGGGGTCACTGTTCTATGAAATAATATAAACCTTACTTCGAGTGCTTTTAAACTTTTTTCATTTTTCATGAATCCGCAGGGCCAAAGCATTGCTTGAAGGCTAGCTCCAGTCACATTTCTTTCTCTATTTATCAGCACCTTTGAAGAGGTGTACTATGGCAGTACAAAAGAGAGAGGTCGTATTACTTACAGATTTATCATCCTGTGGTCTTTGATCTATTACTGAAAATAATTAATTGTATTGCTTTGTGTATTAAAAAAAAAAGCTTTTTTGCCTGTACTTTTCATTTTTGGCCCCTTCCGTAATGGGAAATTCACAAACAAACAGTTTAGAAAAATTTCTGCTATCAAATGTAAAGAAACACACAAAAACACCCCTTTCTCTGCAAAGAAACAGGGAAAAAAAGTAAAACTTTTATGTTTCCCCAAACTTTTATTCTTCAAAGTATTCACCAGTTTTTAAATTTTTTTTAATGTCTATATCAGAGACTTATATACAGGGACTAACTGGCTTTTTGATGGGGCCCCCCAAAAAAGTTCCCTTTTTGGATCAGCATAATGGGCAGACCTTTAAAAAAACAAGCCCTGTATTATATTCTGTACATGAAATGCACCTTACATATACTCCACAACTATCCAAATCCCAGAATGGCTCTAAGTATGTAATGAGAATTTTTTGGGGCAAAACCCCCGCCGGTAGCATTCTTATGTAGTTAATGGGGTTTTTCCATCTTGCAAAATACCTTCTGAGGCCCTGCAAGCCGCCTCGAAACAGGGGATGGCACATTTTCTCCCCCCTTTCATTCATGGGAGTTAAAATATTCCCAAGCACACTCATTCAGTTATATTTGGAACTCCATAGAAATGAATGGAAGCTGGCTCAGAAGGGATTTTTCCAGATGGCAAAACCCCTTCAAGCCATAATTGTCTACTTACAAAGTAATCTCTCGTGCATATATAGTTTAAGAAATATGTACTGTTGATTTCTGTATGTGTCCTGTATTGTTCTTTAGTATTGTAAATTGCTATTGCGCCCTACAGAATCCAGTTACCTGCATTCTTTACTGGATAAAAGCTGGGCAACTTTCGACATTAGCATTGCTGCTCTTTTCTTTTTTAGCTTGCTGACATTATATAGTTACATAGTTGGTTTAGTTTATACAGTAGTTCATAACCTATAACCCTTTGGTGTTGATCCAGAGGACAGCAAGAAAAATTATTTCCTGACTCCAAATATGGCGATCAGAATAAATCTCTGCATGATCATTGGGAGTACCTTTTTGAGTACCTTCAGTTTGTAGAAAGATGGTATCAGCCATTGAAGGCCTTGGTCTTTGAGCCTTGTTCTAGATGAAACTTGAGGGACTAATAGCATTGCACCATAAAAACATGTGTTTGGCACTGAGTGAGAGTGTGTGCAGTGAGCTGTATGGCAAGTAGAGAGACCTGATGTGAAAGGATAAAAAAGGCCCCGGCCCCAAAGCAGGTGCCAGTGTGATGGAGGTTTTTAAAAAACCCCCTTCCCCCACCGGGGCCATTTTGGCCCTTCCCGACAAGCCCGGGTTTTTTTAAAAACTAACATCGTCAATTTTTGAGAATAACTTTTGACCCCTTTTACCTACCCAAAGTGATTCAGAGATTGTTTTCTTGTGCACATTGTTTTTTGTTAGTAATACATTTGGGGCCAAAAAGTCCTTGTTTTATTTTTGAAAAATATCAAAATAAATAAAAAATTGCAAAAATTTGAATTTTCAAAGTTCAAAAACCCTTGCGGAAAAAGACAGTTTTTTCCATTAAAAATTTTTATAATAGCATCTCCCAAATTTCTACTGTGGGTTGGGCAAAAATTTTTTTTTAAATTTTTTTTTTTTTTTTTACCACTTTAAGGGGCTTAAAATTAGTAGAAATTTTTTCAAAATTTTCAAAAAATTGCAAAATTTTTTTTTTTGGGGAGTATCAACCTTCTGATGTGGCTTTGGGGGGCTGAATTAGATCCCCAAAAAATGACCCCAAAAAAAAAACTACACCCCCTTAAAGTATTTAAAAAACATTTAAAAGTTTTTGACACTTTAGATTTTTTCAAAAAAATAACAAAGTAAGGTGAAATTTAAAAAATTTCACTTTTTTTTTGCAGTTTTCAATTTTTTATTCTTTTATTCACTGGAACACAGTAGATGTGACCAGGAAATACGCTTGATTTTGATTCCTCAATTCTGAATTTTTTAAGATTTTCCCATAAGGGCCCCTAATGCGTATTGGCTAAACCACAAGCCCCAGAAAAGGGGGGGAGCCCCTCCGACTCGGGGCCCCTCTTTTCTTAAAATTTTTAATTTAGGCGCCATTTTGGGTTTTCCCCGGACACCCAAGGAGCAAACCTAAAAAAACTCCCCTAAACAGCCCACATATTTGGAAACGACACCTTTTCAGAATATATCCAGGATGCGTGAGTTAGGCCCCCACGGGTGTTTCACAAATTTTTTGGGTTTCGGCTTGAAAAAAAAAAAAATTTTTTTTTTTCCAAAAATCGCAATTTTTGCTGAAAATGTTTAATTTTTACAAGGATTCCGGAAAAAAAAAAAGCCCCCCAAAATTTTTTACGAAATTTCTTTTATTTCGGCAATACCCTACATGTGAAAAACTGCCGTTTGGGCCATAAAGGATTTAAAAGGGAAGGGGAGTGTTATTGGTTTTTGGGAAAAGCAGTTTTGGGGGTTTTCCATTCGCATCTGCAAAGCCCCCAAATTTAGAACAGGTAAAAACCTTCAGAAGCGCCCCATTTTTGTTCAACCCCCCTCATGGATTATCTAGGGGTGTATTTTGCTTTTTTGGGTGCCAATTGTTCCGTATTTTTTTTTTAGCTTGGGGCATAAAATGGGGAAAAAAAGTTTTTTTCCCCCAAATTTTTTGGGGGTTTCATTTTTACAGTTTTTTCCCATACGGGAAAAATGACGGGTAACTTTCCCTTGGGGTCGGTAAAAATTAAAATGATTAAATTTTTAAAGTTTTTTATGTTTTTTTTACTTTTACCACAATAGAAGTGTTTTAAAAAAATTGGTTTTTATTTGTTCTTTCTGACAGCCATAACTTTTAACTTTTTTTGGTAGGAGCGATTGTGGGCTTTTTTTTTTTTGCGAGTTAGTTGTTTTTTATTGGTCCATTATGGGGGGCTAGATGCTTTGATCACTTTTTATTAAGGTTTTGATGAGGCTTTTGAACAAAATACAGCAATCCTGGTAGTGTTTTTTATTTTTTTAAAAAAGCGGCCCTGTGCGACATAAATCCCAACTAGTTTTACTCAGCGGTCAATACAAAAAAAAGCGATACCAAATTTGTATATTTTTTTAAATGCTTACTGTTTTAAAACCCAAAATAAAAACATTTTTTTTTAAAAAGGAAAACACGTTTTTGCATTGCCATAGTTTGGAGCCATAACTTTTTTTTTTTTCTGTTTGGGGAGTTTTTTTGGGGCGTTTTTTGCGGGATGAGTTGACTTTTTTATTGGAATTTTTTTGGGGGGGGACAGGACTTTATAAACGTTTTAAACCCCTTTTTTTGGAAGGCATGGTAAAGAAATCTGCAACCCTAGCATGTTTTTTATTTTTATTTTTAATACGTCCCCGGCAATATCCTGACAAGTTTTTTTTCTCTGGGGTTTGGACGATTACGGTGATACCCAATTTATAGGTTTTTTAGGGGAAACAAATTTTTTTTTTTTTTTTAAAAAAAAGTGTTTTTATTGTGAAAAACAATTTTTTTGCATCATTTAAAAATTTTGATAGCCATAATTTTTTAAATTTTTTTTTCCGATCAGAGCGTGTAAGGACTTTTTTTGGGGGTGAACGACTTTTAAAATTTGGCCCACTTTGATGTTGTAAGAGTTTTTTTGATGACTTTTTCTCCATTTTATTGCTGCGGGTGAACAAAAACACAATTCTGTGACTGTTTTTTTTTTTTTTTCGGCTTCATCGTATGGGTTAATTAACGTGACAGATTTTTTAGGGGGGGTCGTTAACAGTGGGATACCCAAAAATGGGGACTTTTTTTTATTTTTTATCTTTTTGGGGCTATTGGGCTGTAAAGGGGAAAAGGGCGGTTTTATGTTTTTTTTTTTTTTTTTTGTTTTTGTGTTTTACTTTTTTTTTCACTTTTTTTTTACTTTTAACACTTTTTTCACTTTTTTCCCGGGGGAATTGTATGAACAATTTTCAAAAACTTCATCAAAAGGGGTCCCAAAACCGTTTACAGTGTGTACTGGTCTCCTGGCAACTGTCATCACGCGCCCCCAATCATTTGGGGGATCGTGAGTCACTAGACAACCGGATCTCTCATTCGCTCCGGGCTTCTGGGGGGAGATCATTGCGGCGCTGAGCGCCGTTACTGCGCGGGGGTCGAGGGCAGGAGGTCCCCTGCTGCTCGGCTGCGATGTTTGCACATCGGGGGTTAAACCCCCCCGGCCGGAGCTCACTCCGGCCGTGGGGGAAAGCGGGATGATGCCCCGTGGTAAATTTCCGCTGGTTCCCTCCGGACTTGCGCGCTCCCCTTGTGAGCGCCAAAATCGCCCGGTACCCATACGCAATTTGTGGGAACCCCTACCCGACCTTGACTTATTGGGGGTCAAATGTTGGGAGAGTTAAAAAAGCTAAGCAAGAAAGTCAATCCCATCAACAAATAGCTAATGGCCAAAATGGTAAAGGCTGGAAATAAAAGAAAAGTCATTAGAATTAATGTCAGTCAATAAAACTATGGACCTTGGTGTGTTTTTGGGATTAGAAAAAGTTTTTTAATTTAAAGTAGTGAAAATTAAAAATTAAAAAATCTGAAAAAGCATCATCGTGGGTTTTTTTTAATTTAAAGTTTGTTTTAGATTCTATTTTTTAAAATACATTTTTAGGGATATTTTTTTTTTTTGGTTATTTTTTATATTTTTATTAAATTTTTTTGAAAATTTTTTTTAAATTTTAAAAAATTTTTAATTTTTTTTTAGTTTTAAAAATTTTTTGAAAATTTTCGTTTTTATTATTGTATGGTGTCGTTAGAAAAAATGGACATTTTTTTTCTCTAAAAGCAAATCTAATAGCAAAACTGTCCACTTCGATGCTTGGATCTGGGAGACCACTTTTTTAAAAGGTCTGCCTGTTGACAGTAATGCGCCCTAGTTTTTTCCGCCTACATTCTATAGTGTCTAATATTACGAGTGTAGTGCGACACCCCCCCACATGTTAGACACATTAAAAAGTGTCGAGTCTTTTGAACAATGTGCCTAACATTATACATCGCATTATACATTGCAGCCTGCTTTAATTTCATATAGTGTCAGGGACAGTCAGGGACACACACGGAAACACAGACCGGTGAGGCACTGACACTGATCCCAACCTCTTTCCCTGCCTTTTGGTGAACCCCCGCCGATTCCTACTTATTATAGGTGACCCCCAAAAACTTATTTTTTCCCCATAATTTGAAATAAATTCTTTTCCCAAATCGACAATGTGATTTTCCTGGGTTCTTTTTCTCATTTGTCTCTCAAGTGAGGGCCCCTTGGTCAAATTTAAGGCCTTCTTCATTTTTTTGAATTTACACAATTGATGGCTGACTAAATACTTTTTTTCTCCACTGTATAGTTGACAGATCAGAAAACTACATGGTTTGTAGTCTGTTACCATAGAGACACATAGGTTTTGCATAGGAGCTGTAAAAAAACAAACTATTGGACATTTTTAAACAAGACTTTTAGCAAAGTTGCTTATTTTCCCATTTAAATGCATTGGAGCAATAGAAGAAATGGGCTAAATCTATAAATTTGGCATATATATTAGCAGCGTGGCCGGGATTGAAATTCAAATAAACTTAATTTTACAAAAGGGTTTGTGAAGTTAGAAGCAAAAGAGATTGCTGTCATTTATATACAACAAATCTTTGGCTTTCAAGCACAGAAGGCCGAACTTTGTATGGAAGATACTTTCATTTAAGTCACTATGATGTAAGGAAGTAGCAAATTACTGCCTTTGAACCTGTTGCTTCTCTTGGTCTATGTTAAGCCATACATCCCATATACTCAAAAAAAGACACAAAAAGAAGATAACAGGATGTCCAATTGCGCAAAATATTTAGTGCGTATGTTGATAAGATTTTCTCTCATTGTTCAGTAGTCAGGTAAAACTGGAGTAGGAATAGTTATGCTAATAGTGACTGCATATAGAAAGCTTGGTGAACTATATTAAGTGTGAGTAGGTGGGAGCAATTTTTATAAAACGTCTAAGTAGAAAAGTGTCACTATTTATTTTGACAGACAGCTGTAGAAAGCAGTCAGGAAGATAATAATAGTATTTCTTTCCACATGTTTTTTTCTATTTAAGAATCATTAAGGGAAATATGATGCAAATGATGAAATACATGCAAATTGCAGCTAGTGTGAATGACGCAAAACAGTAGCTCTTGTGACCTAAGAACTGTTATTGCATTAAATTTCAACACTATTGTCAACATCTATTTTTCAAGCGTTTTGAACAACTTTTCAAGAAACCCAAAACAAAAGTTTACCTGGGGGGTAAACTTTTCAATCACATTATTATGACCCCTAATTTCCTAAGCAACTGCGCACAACACCTAGACGGCTTAGAAGTGACTCAATAAGGTTCCGGGACGTTGTCACAGGTATCTGAAGCCATGCTGACTGCATCCCACAGCTACATAAAAAGATAACACAGATGCTAAATTGTGGTCAGATCTAGACATTTACTTGGCCTGGGTAGTATTTGGAAGTCTTTCTCATGCTCTTCCAACCTGATATTTCTAGCCGTGTGACGTCGCATTGTTTGCTGGAAGATTCTATCTGCCACAAGGAACAAGTATGGCCTATGTAGTGTTTTTGAGTAAATAATGTCCCATTTTTCTCTGTGTTTTTTCTGTTAATTGTTAGTGTAGGGACTCTCAAGACATGAGGACCGTTGACGAGGATTGCGAGCTTGCAACTGCGTGGCCACTGTATCAACTAATACCTTAGATTTAATATTTTTCCAGTATGTTATTTTTATTTGCCCAAAAATACTGGGGAACAGAGTGCGTCTGTATTTTGTGTTGGACACCTACAAAGTGCTGGGAAGCCCGCCTAATCTAATAGTATGGTCACTAATAGGTTGTAAGCCAGCATGGTGCACCACATGTATCTGCATTAATGGCACCCTTTTGTATCACCTTATCTGTATTCAATTATAATACCAGCAACCACCCCTCTCATGCATGGAGGGTATGTGAGTGGTTGTTTTATTGGTATTTTTGCATTTGTGCAATGTCCGCATGCATTATACTGTGGCTTTTCTGCATGCTGGTGTGAACAAGTATCAAGTTAATGTGCAGTTTTTTATCATCAAGTTGTTCCCCTAGTAGTGGGGTGTGTGAGCTACTGCTCAGCAATTAGCTGCACCTATTTATCTTTCACAAGCAGCATAGGGGCCAGGGTTGCCTGCTACTGGATTCAGTCTAGTCCAGCCATTGAGCTGTAAGTATGGCATATGTAGTGTTTTTCCATAAGGAAGACAAGCTGTATGTATGGTTACGTGATCCATAATGATGGATTCATATCCAAATTGGTTAAGAGTGCCTTCCACATGGAAAACTAGAGAACACCATGAAAAAATTCTCCAGACCATTACAGGTCCACCTACAACTTTGGTTTTCTAATGTTTCTTGCCTGACACACCAACATCCATCTGTCCGATTAAGCACAAAATGTCGCTCATGGGAGAAGGCAATCCTTTGCCAGTCAGTCAATGGAGGTCCAATTCTGATACTGCCATGAAAATGTAAGCCTTTTCTGCTAACGCAATTTTGCTAGCAAAGATGCAGTGACTGTGTCTCTGTTTCAGAGGCACATACACAATACGATTCATGGCACTGTTGAGACAGTGTCTGAAAAACCCCCTAGCTCATTTTGCTGGTGAACTACTCCACTGTTTCATGTCAGTTGACTCTTGCACACCTTTTTAGTTGACGTTCACATCTTGTATTAATGGCCCATCTTGCTCCACAGTTTCCAAATCACTGGTTCACAATGGTTCCATTTGTCCATTCATGATGCACTTTCACCAGTGCATCAAGTGAACAGTTCAAAACTGCTAAGTTTCAGAAATATTGATCCCCCTAGAAGCCAATAATCCTCCCTTTTACCCATGACAGCAACAAAGTATATGTGTGCAGACAGCCTATCGCACACCTTATATACCCATCAATCCAGCTCACCACATGTGACTTCCTTCATGAGCCACGCGCTGCTGATATTGAAAGTAGACAGTGGTCATAATAGTAATAATTGTGAATTAACTGTGTAATAGAAAATGATAGACATCTTTTCTCAAGTTTTTCAATGCTGGGAACCCTTCCACTATCCATGACATGGAGTTGGAGTTATGTATTGGCAGGAAAGGATGTCATACACCTTAGACTTGTAGAGTATTACTGGGGTGCTCGTGAAAGGATAACCAATCCATATTACATTCTTAAGATATATCCATAGCACACTGCAGAATTTATGCAAAATAGTAGATTTATTTACAGATAGACAGGACTCCAATATGAGTAGGTGCAAATATGAGGATAATGAAGCAAAGCCAGACCAATTTGAATGTTTCCAGCCAGTTGGCCTTAATCAGAAACGTCTGGTAGAGGCAAAAGATCGATTCATCTGGAGCTGTCTATCCTGGTATGGGCAAGAAATGAAGCTGTCTGGACCTTCATTGCTGAATACCCCAGCAAGTAATGGGTGAGGAGGCCTATCTTATTAGGCTATGTCCGGAACATGGCCGACATCTTGAAAGCTACAATATTGTCTCAGAAATCGACAGCCACTATCAGATTTACAATATCTCTTTTGGTTCAAAAGTTATCCACATAGACATTTCTCATGCAGGTTCATAACAATTGGATTCAGCACCTTCAGCTCTATGTTCACCAGCAGGGACAACACATTAAACCACAGCCAAAATAATGATTCCCACCATAAAATATAACTTTTATTACTATTTTTAAAATCAGATGGACAAAAACACTCCCCCTAGTCAACCCTGGGTACTTTTCCCCTTTCTAAAGTAGGGCAATCACCCCAAAACTAACAAACCTCCTACTCAACCCTAGATATCCCTAGAATACAGAAATAGGGATAAACTACACTACAGCTATAAATGTAAACACAGTAATAAAGCCCAAAACTAGACCTGGGAGGAGGACATACTACTGTGTCCTCCTCCCGGGTCTAGTTTTTATGGAGCAACCATGCCTTAATGAGAGCTATTGATTTACATCATAGTCATGCTCTTCAAATCTATCAATGGTGCCATGAGTATATCAGGGTTGTTTCACCACATATGGTATTTTTATTGTCGATATTAGTCAGTCTGTCTACCACTTTTGGATGTTTGCCGACTATTTATCAGTGTATTCCTTTTTTCTCTCTAGATGGAATAAGGAATCTAGTATTGCTATTAGCTAATCTATGCATCATTTTTGACACTTGTTGATACCGTACCAGTGTATTTATGTGTATTCCTAAAATTTAACAGAATATTGGTTACTTCTGTACTTTCTCCCTGATGAACCCTTTGTATTCATTCTGGGAAATGCATTGGAGTGGTTCTTGAAGGAGTACCTTTGTAATACTGGTGTATAGGCATTGGGCTTTATTACTGTGTTGCACTTATAGCTGTACTTATAGCATTTTCTGGCAGCACATCCACTTTTTTGACTAGCTGGTATTTTTTTTGTGTAGTTTATCCCTATTTCTGTATTCTAGGGATTTTTAGGGTTATGTAGGAGGTTCGTGAGTGGGGCCACCATTTTTGTGGCGATTGCCCTACTTTAGGTAGGGGTAAAGTACCCAGGGTTGACTGGGGAGGTGTTTTTCGACATCTGATCTGAATAGTAATAAAAGTTATATTTTATGGTGGGATTTACTATTTTGGCTGTGATTTCTATGAGATTTGTGTCAAATCCTACTGTCTTCTATGTCTGCACCTTCAAAGGCCTCCAATCCATTCATTATATTGGTTTAGTGCTGTACAATACATTAAACACATAAAATAGATGTGCATCACAGGGACTTTATGTGTTGATAACTATTGAACAACCACTAGAGATATTGCAAATCTGATTGCAGCAACCAATTCTGGTCTTCTTCTTCCTTGATAGTGGCCATGTTCCAGACACAGTCTAAAAGATATTAGACTGTATTCAGATTTGTTATTTTTTCTTTCGTTTCTGAAATAAAAGGGTGTCCTGGGACTTTTGACTCACCCAGTACATAATTTCTATGACTGATCATCATTGATTGTATTGGTCAAATGATGTTTGCCTTTTCTTTCTTCTTCTCTGTAAGCTTAAAGGGGTGGTCTCACCATGCTGTTTCTCAGAGCCACAGGCAACTTGAAAGTCACCCTTCCTCCCTCTTCCTAGTTAGGCTGGGGGTGGTTCTATAGCAGTCATTAGCATACCAGCTCCTGTTCAGAGCTCTTCTAATTGCACTGACATGAGATCAGGAGATCATAGGTATTTAGCAGAGAGCTACAGAGCTCAAAGTAAACATATAATTTCTCTTCTTTGTTTATTACAGATAACAAACTCTATTCTTAAGCTTTTGGCCGTCCTGTGTGCCAACTTGTGGTGATGTCATCCCTGCTTTCAGATAAGACAAAGAGAAGAGAGAAAAGGGGGAGTAGGTCAGTAACCTAGAGAAACCTGTGTGTATTCAGAGCAGATTAAATCTCTCTTATCTCCTCAAGAAACTAAAATAAACAAAGCAGTGTTTTTGGAAAAAGTCTTTGTCAGGAAAAAGCCCACCCCGCTGGCCAATTCGAGGGTCGACGGCCTGACTTGGGGTGTATCATGACGTTGCACTGCCCCCTAGTGGTGCACAAGGTCAGCCAGATACTGTTCCACTGTTAACCCCTGTCCACACGGGCACAGGGAGAACCAGGGAGGACGAGAGAACACCCTACTCATCCAGAATCCTTAACGGCTGCCACCAGTTTCTAGTTTGGTTATAAGACCGGTCCGTTACCGATTTATAACAAGGCTCGAAACCAGCCTTGGGGTAGCTATATATTATAGACCGAGTGCTAGGCATGTGAGATTAACTCAGATTAAAGTTTATAGATTGAATTAGCCTTGGAGGGCACACTAGACAAATATATACAAAAGGATAATAATATACAGATAAGAGTCAGAGGTGCAAGTACAAGTATGGGTTACAGACAAAGGCAGTAAAATGTGTCCAGTTACCTGTGGATGGCTTGGTGCTCGGCCCACATGGGGGGGCTTATGTGGCCTGGTTTCTGTGTGTGGATGCTCCTGGAAAGGCTCTTAGGTACCCCCCTCCTGGATCAACGGTTGAGCCCACTTGGGCCCCTGCTTATATCTGTGAGGGGACAGTCCACGTGGCAGCCCCCTACACACCCCCACACACCCCTGAGACGGTCTACAAACTCCTCCCACTCTAGTCATGCAGTTTCTGACAGAAACACAAAAATGGACCATAACGCGGCAGGGCATGTGCACAGAACCGAGCTGGTGGCATCATCAGAACCGGCTGGACCTATACTACGCCCGGATATCAGACACCCCTATCCTATGGACTCCCTAAGTCCAGTTCTGGATTTCTCGGTCCCCCTGCCTCGTGCAAGCATGGGAGTGGTGGCTATATGTTCGGGGAGTTCCATATTTTAAGATATGAAATCGGCAGAGACCAGTTTTGAATGGATCGCCTATAAATCTATATGAAATATCGGAGCCGTGGCGGCTGGGTTGGTTCCATTCACTTCTTTGTTCTAGGTGTTGGAGAGTGCATATGTGTCTACAGTGCTAATTAATGGAAATGAGGGTTCTTTTGAGGTGTCCACATCTCCTGCTGTGCTAACTTCCTATAGAAGAGCATTTACAATGGGTCTTGGCTGTGCTGATTAATGTGTAAATTGGGACTTTCCTGGTGGCTGGGGGCCATCTGTGAGATCTGACTAGATGAAGTTGGAAAGATGACTGTCATTTTTGAGTGAATTTTCCTCACAGTCTTCATTTACCCTTTCCTACATGCTGAAAGCTAATCTTTGCAGTGAGAAAACCCCTTTCATAGCTTGTGAGGTAGATACAAATAACAAATCTCTATAAAATGACCATACACAGCTCCTCAGTAATTTGTCCTTGTATTCTAAGTCATTACAATTTCCTTTATAAAAATGTCAACAGTTAAACCCTTTAATTGGACATGCTGCTATAGAACCGTCTGTCCCACAGTATCCTAGAAAATGATGGACTTCCAGGAATATCCGTGGAGATACATGGTTTAATTTCTCAGTAACGTGCGTACATCCTTCCTGTTTGTCAAATGCCTTTGAAACTAATTTAACATCATTTACTAAGAAGACATTGTCCCTGAGCGCACTGCTACGAAAGTGATTTACAGAGATGCATATGCATTCCAGTTTACAGCAGGCTGCTTGGTTACCCACAGATTTCCCATGGTGTTTTGCTTTTGCCAGTAACAATATGTTTGTAAGTAAATGATTGCAAGGTATGTAATGGTAAATGATGAAATGGAAGATTCTCAATTATTTGGTTTATTATGTAGTGAGAATTAGTAAACAATGTATTTCTATTGAAACATAGAGCATCATGTATGAAAATTGTCTAGGTTTACAAATAGAAAAATAAAATACATATAACTGATATTGCTGCACCTGTAAAAGTCTGATTTATTAAAATATAACATCATCTATCCTGTATGAACACAGTAGAAGATATAAAATTCCAAGCGCCAAAATTAAATTTTTTTGTTCATTTCACGTCCCCTAAAAATTGGAATAAAAATTGATCATTAAGTTGCATATATTCAAAAATGATACCAATAAAAAGTACACTTCGGCCCGCAATAAATGTGCCCTCACTTTAGTATTTAGGTGGAGGTAAAAAAAATTTTTTGGCCGCAGAAAATGGCAGTGCAGATTTAAGACTTTTTTTTACAGTATTAAAACATAACGAAAGCACAACATATTTGGTATTTCCAGAATTGTATCAAACTTCACAATACAATTTAGTCTGAATAGTAAACGTCGTAAAAACAAAGCCTCCATATACATGGTCAAGTACTTTTTTTCACATTTGACCCCACTTCTAATTTTCAGAGTCCCGGTATATTCTATTGTACGGCAAAATAAAAGCTCACAGATGTCTGTATAAATAAAGTAAAAATAAAAAAGTTATGGCTCTGGGAAGGGGAGGAAAAGAAGATCCAAATTATTATGACTTGCGTTCAATATTGTTGCAATACTAAAAAGATTATATAAAGATGAAAGGTAATCACCAGCTCACCCGACCAGGAACGCACGGACTTGTTGAGACAAGGAATCAATGGAAATGAGAAGAGATGTCCAGCGTAATCCAATGGCACCAATTTTATTCATACATCGGAGATAAAATACAAGACCCACAGTAAGAAGCTTACGCGTTTCAGGTCCTATAAACCCTTCATTATGGTTTAAATAAAAGATCTGATCTAGTACTCTATTATTAAGTCCATATTATTGGATTTTTTGTATATGTACGGTGTCAATATGTGCTGTATTGTCATGTGATTTTATACTCAATGTTGATTGGCTCATTGTTCCTTTTTAAATGTGACATGTGTTTTGTTTTGTATGCTATGATGCCAGCGAAATATATATATATATATATATATATATATATATATATAACATATATATATAATATATATACAAAATTGAATATATACACATATATTAACATATTGTGTATATAATATATATATTATAAAATATATATATATATATAATATATATACATATCTCTATAAAAGGTACAGAAAATTAAGGTGACATTACTCACGTGACCGGAGTCTGGCATATGATTATGCGCACATGATTCAAGCATGTATATCCAGATGCAACATATCCTAGCACCAAATATGTTTGAAAAAACGGATACCCTACCAGTCCCTACACAACCCTTCCTAAAAGCAGGGACCCAGTCCCAAAAGGGATGACCCCACCTATCGGTGGCTATACCGGTGGCTATACCCTGGTTCACAAACTAACACTAAGTAGGAAACAAACAAAATCGCTGCGCAATCCAAGGGAAAAGGAACCCCAACGCATTTCCCCGTCTGTAGCATGGTTCTTCAGGGGGAATATTTCTCCAAGTATACAATAAGCAACAAAATGAAAAATAGACGTATATACTGTTAAAAAGTCGCCACAGTCGGCGACAAATAAACAGGCCCCTGAGGATACAAAAAGTGGGCTGGCCTTAATTCCCAGACTTAAACTCATTTGGGCATCTGTGGGAAAAACTCATTTGGGCATCTGTGGGACCACCTCAATCATTGTGTTGGTTCTATGGATCCTCTCCCATGCACCCTCCGGCAACTGTGGGATGAAGTCAGCATGTCCCCAGATACCTGTGACAACCTACCACGTTCTTACCGAGTCACTGCACACAGCTGATGGTCATAATAATTTGACTCTACTGTGTATACAGCTACTGTCTGAGATATACTTTACTTCAATTTTTTCTTCTGATCTAACTAACAAAAATGTCATGTTTGCTCCGGTTTGCTTTTTTATCTGCAGTAACTCTTTCCATGTGACCTCCTCGCTAAGTTAGTTGTGTCTATATAGCTGAACCAGGTAGAAGATCTGGATATGGTGAGAAAAACAGATTAAACCCTATATTTACATCATGCTTCAGGTCTTTGTCATCATCTGCCATAATTTTGCGTCTGTTATATAAAACATATACAAGTTTGAAACAGAGCCAATACAGTCCAAAAACCAAAATCTACATGTATATGTGATGGAATTGTGACGAGATTGAGACCTTAGTAAACACCAGTATTTTCAACAGAAAATCATGAATGTTTAAAAAACTACAGATATTGCAAAGATAAACTTGATATATAATGCAGCACAATAAAATGGCACAGAAAATAATTTCTACTTTTTCAATGCTTTTCAGTGGTTTTTGTTGTGATCTAGGAACAGATAACAAGGAAAACAATGATATCACCGTCATGTTAAAGGGGTTTGTCTGGGACTTACAAAAGCTCATTGGTCCACTGGGGTATGATTAGAAATCGAAAAAAAGAAGCCTACTCACCCCTGTGACGCTCCAGTTCCGTCATGGTGACTGTCCCGTACATGCTGGCTGCACAGTGAATGTCCATTGTTCACATGCCATGTGCATCCAATTACAGGCCAGAGTGGTCACGTGCACATGACAGCGTGACCTGTGATTGGCTGCAAGTAGCATGTGAACGATGGACGTTCAATGTGCAGCCGGGATGTACGGGCCTGATCTGTTAATTGTTGCTTATGATGGATCTCACTCAAAGGATGTCTTCAGATACTTTATTACATTAGGTATTAGCTGCCATTACACCATACATGCCAACTCTCCCGCTTTTGGCGGGGGGGTCCCGCTAATAGGGGTCCCCCTTGCCCTCCCGGTAGAGTTGGCATTCCTCCCGCCGCCAGCAGGCAGCGGGGGGACCGCGGCGTAAGAGTAGCGCTGGTGCGCTACTCTGGCGCCGCCGGGCCGCTCCTACAGGCGGGTGAAGCGGCCGCAGCGGCCGCTCACCAGCCCGGCGAGTTTCACTGACTTGTGCGGCCGCAGCCGCACAGTCAGTCAGTAGTACAGGGAGAAGGCAGGAGGGATCGTTCCCCTCCTCTCTTCTCCCCCTGTATGTACAGCGCCGGTGTGCGCTGTACATACAGGTCAGTGTCGCAGGGGGAAGTGACGCACGGCTGCACTCACTTCCCCCTGCGATGCTGAGTCGGTCGGCCGGGAGATGTCCGGAGCTGCAGAAGCCTGGTGAGGTGAGTGGCTTTTATTATTTTATTTTTATTAGTTATAGGGGTCTCTACCTGGCTACAATGGGGGGGGTCTACCTGGCAACAGAGAGGGCACTGCATGGCTACAATGGGGGACACTACCTGGCAACAGAGGGGGCACTACCTGGCTACAATGGGGGGGCACTACCTGGCAACAGAGGGGCACTACCTGGCAACAGAGGGGGCACTACCTGGCTACAATGGGGGGTCTACCTGGCAACAGAGGGGGCATCTACCTGGCAACAGAGGGGGCATCTACCTGGCTACAATGGGGGGTCTACCTGGCAACAGAGGGGGCACTACCTGCCTACAATGGGGGGAGGGTCTACCTGGCAACAGAGGGGCACTACCTGGCTACAATGGGGGGTCTACCTGGCAACAGAGGAGGCACTACCTGGCTACAATGGGGGGTCTACCTGGCAACAGAGGAGGCACTACCTGGCTACAATGGGGGCACTACCTGGCAAAAAATGGGGGCATCTACCTCGCTTACAAAGAGGGCACTACCTGGCTAACAAAGGGGGCACTACCTGGCTAACAATGGTGGCACTACCTGGCAACAAAGGAGGCATCTACCGGGCAACAAAGGAGGCATCTACCTGGCAACAATGGGGGCATCTACCCGGCTAACAAAGGGGGCATGTACCTGGCTAACAAAGTGGGGCATCTACCTGACTACAATTTTGGCTCTACCTGGCTACAGAGGGGGCATCTACCTGGCTACAGAGGGGGCATCTACCTGGCTACAAGGGGGCATCTACTTGGCTACAAGGGGGCATCTACTTGGCTACAAGGGGGCATCTACCTGCCTGTAAAGGGCACTACCTGGTTATGGGGGGGGCTACTACCTGGCTATAAGGGCATCTACCTGGCTTTCTTCCAAAGCCGTTATTCAGTTAGGTGGAGTGGGTGTGGCTTTTTAAGGGGCGTGGCACACGCTACGCGCGCCGCCATCTACAATCTCCTGCTTTTTCAGTTTCAAAAGTTGGCAACTATGCATTACACATGTATCTGCTCAGGTCCCTAACCACTATACCAACATGTTGCAATGTCATAGTACACACTTACAAGTAGTGAGACCCCTAGAGGCCACTGGCCGCCAGGAGTGTCAGGTGAGTATTCTTTTTTTCTACTTCTCATACTCCAGTACTTCACTGACAACCCCTTTCAGCTTTGCTACAGCTATATAAGTCATGGGTGAAAATACAGTACCATATGCGCAACCTAAGCAGCTGTCACCAGGGATGGAGTACTGCTACCTTAACCTTTTAATTACTGACTTTTGTTTTTTAGTTTAATTTTTTTCATTCACCTTTCAAGAGTCATAAAGTTTTTTTTTTTCCATAAATATAGTTTTATAAATACTTTTTTAGAATGAGTTTTCTTTTTAATGGTACCATACACTGCATTGGTTCTCAACCTTTTTTGCTTTATTTTCCCCCTTTCACCATTGTTGAGAATTATTATTACCCCATAATAGACAAACTCAAAAGGGAAAAAAATGATGCATGTGATTTTGAAAATGTTTGCGTATACTTTGTTGAATAGTGAATAGTTTCCCACCTACAAAGAATAAAGAGGTCTGTAATTTTTATGGCAGGTACACTTCAACTGTGAGAGACAGAAGCTAAAAAAATCCAGAAATTCACATTGTATGATTCTCAAATAATTAATTTACATTTTATTGCATTAAATAAGTATTTGGTCACCTACTGTTAGGACCATTGGTAATGGATCCACTGGACCACCACAAGTGGTGGTGTAAGCCGTGTCAGGGAGTGGAGTCTAAGGGGCCCTTCGTTTTCACCAGAGCCCGCCATAAGACGGCGAGAGACCCCAGGTTGCTAGCCCTGATGCAACTTGCTTGCAGTGGTGGCTGCTGAGGAGTAGCAAGATACAGAATCATATGGCAGGCTTGTAGTCGGGGACAGACAGGAAGGTCAGGGCAGGCGGCAGGCAAGTGTGGTCAATTCACAGAGGCAAAGGGACTGCTGCATGGTATGGCTCTAATAAAGAGTAAAAGCAAATAATGCAGAGTGAAGGATCGCTCACCTCGCTTCCATTTGATGCATGGTAATCAAATCCTCAGCTGGGTAAGTAGTTTTCACCGGCGCTCGGAATCCTGGCTCCCGGCAAAGAGTTGCTATGGCTCTAATAAACACTTTCTCTATAGGCATGGGAACAATAGATCCGGCAAGGACATGGGGGAAGAAGCAGGACTAAATAAGGTCAGTGCCTGGCGATTAACGAATCACTAACCTGTTGGCCCTTTAAATTTTACTGACTCGTGGATGCTCGCAGCGGCCGTCAGGAGAACAGCAGGGAGTTTGGAGAGGTGAGTATAGCTGCAGGAACTTAGGGTGACATGTATGAAAGGGTTTTTCATCCCTTTTCTGGCATACAATGCACTGAGTTGGCTACAATGTCTAATGCGCCTAACGTATGTTTTAGGCACATTGTTTGCAAGAATTGACACTTTCGAATGTGCCTAACATGAAGCGGTGTTCTGGGGGCGTGTCACACCACATTTGTAACATTAGGCACATATATGAATGTGGTTCGGCAAAGCAAGGCACATTACTGCTCCGACAAGCAGACCTATTTCAATGTGGTCTGCCTGAGCCTGAGGAGTCAAGT
>JAODAL010038066.1:0-39654 GCA_025379985.1 Phyllomedusa bahiana
ATTTAAAGGGGGTGCTGCTGCTTTCATCAAAGATACTAGGGCCTTTGGGGTGGGTAAGCGGGGGGGCGCGACATAAAAGGGACCCGACAATTGGCAGAAATTCAGTTGAGTTGCATTACGTGGTTTTTCCCTTTTAAAAAAAAACAACAAAAGGGATCACCGCACACACCGGCTGTGGAGCAGCAACAGCCAAACACCGTTCTGAACATCGGCCAGTCAGAGAGTACTCACAGACCATAAGAGAGAGAGAGAGAGAGGAGAGAGAAAGAAAAACCCCAAAAAGAAAAGCAAAAAAAAGGACTTGACTCAAAAAAGGGAAACCTCCCATTGAACTGGTGTCTGTCGCGGCACATGTTATAGACCAGGAGGAGCTGAGCAGATTAATAAATAGTTTTGTGGGGAAAGGTTCAGTAGAACTTATAATTCATTCAATTACTTTTTTGCATATTTTTGGTTAAGGAGCCCAGTGGGCGGTCTTATCAGTGATTGACAGCTATTTCTGTGTGGATACTGATACAAGGAAGACTGTCAATCACGAAACACCCACCCATGGACCCCCTTAAACAAAATAACAAAAAAATTTAAAATTCTACTGATTTTTCCCCCAAAAAAAACAATATACAATGTAGCTCCCCCTGCTCTGTAGCATGCTGCCTAATTAATAAATGTTAATGTTCAGGTTCCCTTTCATATGCATTCTCAACGTGGTTTTAAAAGGGATATAATCCGGGGGTACAATACGATATAAAAAATAAATTTTAATAATACTTTAAAACCAAAAATTTTATATACAAACCCACAACATAAAAAAATTGTTGTTCCTTTTCCCAAGTTATTATTTTGTTTTTCTATATTAGTTATTTAGGTTTGTCACTTTTATTGTAAATATTAAATTTTAAAGTATATTTTGGGGGTCCTTTTCGGGGTCGCCCTTTCGGGGGGGTTTTCCCTTCACGTCTTTTTTATTTTTCAATTAAATTGTAGGGTTTGGTATTATATGTAAGGCTTTGGTTTTAAAGAATATTTAAAAATTACTTTTTTTCTTCTTGTATCTGTACCCGAGCATTAAACCCTTTTTTGGTTTTTGTCATAGTAGTACTATTAATGTCGGGTCGTAACTATCTTTAGGTGTCTCCTACCTTGACTATTAGGAGTTTAGTAGTTTTTCTACGTGGATACAAAACAAAAATGGCAGCCAGGACATAGAGTAGACCCATAAATAGGGCTATTCTCTACCCTAAAATACTGAAAAAATCCAGATAAAAAGGGAAAGATTTGGTAGACCTCCTGCAAGTCTGTAACTACCGGTAGCTCTTTTCTTCCTTCCTTGGTCATCTTTGTATCTTGCCTTCATTTACAGGGCTTTTGTAGCATGCATCAGCTTACGACCTTCTATAGCCAAGTGTATCCTTATGGATGAAATCAATACTGTCCAGAAGCAGACACATATTTTACTAAAGCTCTGTTTACATCACAGATTGGGATGATTACCAGGCATATACCTTTAAAAGAAGAAGAAGCATCCAGCAATATTGAAAAACACTGGTATACCTCCCCCACAGGATCCCATTGAAAATAAAAGAGCTATATTTTCTATGGGAAGACTAGTCTACGACACTATTCCATACAGGCCACCTCTGGGCCATGAACAAGATAGGTTCTGTGGGTTTTTTCTTAAGTAGAGGCTAAGCCTTGTAGCCTTGTGCCCTGCTGTTAAAACCCCTCTGTCACCAATGTCCCTTTAACAGGCTCAGCTAGTAATAGCAGAGCTGAAATGTCAGGCATTGCTGTAGAACCATAACAGTGAGGGGCTGGAAAAGTAAGGAGTTTAAGATGTTTGTGTTGTATATTCTGCAGGGACCAGTTGTGGCCAGAAGACGGCATCATAGTCTGAACAGGATGGAGAAGAAAGGGAAAGAGAACAACTCCAGTCAGAGAAGATGTCACCTGTGAATCCCTGGATCTTATGGCATTTTAATCACTTATACCGTATCTGCAGAGCCAGAGCCTAACTACAGGGGTCACAGCAGTTGTACTTGCAAACAACTGACCTAACCTTAGCCATAACAAAAAGTCTAACCATAACCAAAAATCTAACTCCAACCATAAGCTTAAAGGGGTTGTCTCATCTCAAAGTTTCATAGGATGAAATAAAAGAAATAATCTGCTTGGCTCTGTCGCTTCCGGTCAAGTTTGACTGTAATTAGCATATAGCTCTGTGTATTCAGACTTCTCTGTTTATCCAGTCTAGATTAAATAAATTACCTTCCTGAGGTCCAAGAAGCTTCTGGCTATGTAAACAGGTAGAGTAAATTATGTTTTGTCTGAAAGATCAGATAACACACAAGCTCTCACTGCTGGTCGTGACCTGTGTGATGACATCACTCCCTGCTATCAGATAGATTAAACAGCAGGGGAGAAGGAATACACAGGTCGGTCACTTGGGGAACCAGAGCGCCCTCAGAAGGTGATAAAATCACTTGTAGTTCCTTAACAAAAAAGATGAACAAAGCAATATATTTGGAAAACATCTAATTTAGTGTTCCCTACATTTTGAAAGCTAATCTTTGTATTGGACAACCCTTTAAATCTTAAACCATAATCCTAAACTTAACCCTAAACCAAACACTAACCGTAAGGCCATGTTCACACGACTTATTTTGGCACGCATTTCACCATGTATTGCGCGTTATACATGGCGAAATGCATGCCACAATTACGGTAATTCATAATTCTCATAGAGAGCTATGGATTGCGCGTCATCCCCCTGTGCGTACAATACGATCGTATTGTACACGCGGGGAGATAAGTGACATGTCAATTACTTGCTGCGATTACGCGCCGCGAACAATGCTTGTCTATGGGGTTGGCGGGCTGCTTGCCCCCCTGTGCTTCGGGAGTACGTGCTGATCAGCGCAAGCTCCCAAAACACACGGCGTATTGCGGAGCACACTGTACGCGCCGCAATACGTCATATGAACATACCCTAATCTCTAAGGCCATGTTCACAAGGCTTAATTGCGGGACGTAAGGTCGCCCCGCAATTACGCCGTGTGGACGGGGGCGGGGCGGGAGCGGGGAGTAAGCAGGGGCCGGCACTTCGCCGGCCCATTGACAAACACTGCTAGCGCGCGTAAAACGCCGCTAGAAAGTGACATGTCAATTATCTCCCCGCCCGCGGATTCGCCGGCGGGGAGAGGAGACGTAATCCATAGTTCACTATGAGAACGTGAATTACCGTAATGAATGGGCCGTTTTCGGCCCGTAATTGGCGCACTTCGCGCGTAATTACGGACCGAAATACGGCCCATTTTAAGCCGTGTGAACATGGCCTAAGGGTTTGTCCACCTCAATTGTGTAAGTTTTTTTTTCACCATACTTATGCCCATTTAAAATAAAAAAAAGTTCTATTGACTTTGCCCCTCAACCGTTCCATCACTGTATTGTCATTGGTCTCCCCGAACTTTTGCTTTTTTCTTCCAGAAGGAGATGTCACCCCTGCAGCCACTGATTGGCCACTGCCTGACATCCCCGCCCGGAAGAAGAAAACAGGGATGTAACTTGAAGCTCCTGCGCCCCGGTCCAATATCAGAAACAGGCCCCTAATCTTCTACTCGAGAAAAGCTTATCTCCCAAACTGAAAACACGTGCATGCTCGGCTGAGCTTATCATGCATGTAAATAGCAAAGTGTGGAGGAATATTTCTTTGGTCCATGGCCATCTAGGGCGACCTTTGTGATTTTTGGTGCCAAGGCGCCATTTTTTTGCGCACATTAGTAGTGCAGAATGCGTCTGAATCTATTAACCTGTTCTACTGCGGGTCATAGATTTAGCCCTTTGTAGCTACAAAGCAACACTTCTGGCTCAGGTAAACCACTTTTAAAGTTCTCTACCTGTCCCAGCAGTAATGCACCTGGATGTGCCGCACTGAAGCTTTGTAATGCGCCTGATACTGGAGTGTTCCTGATTAAAATTAGAGCATTCATACATGTCGCCCCTAGTGTGTAACTGAAGCATTAATATGGTTGTTATGATATATGACATTTATTGTGAGCATAATGAGCTGGTATGAAAAGAGAAAGCTCACACAGAAAATGAGTTGAGGCCAGAAGCTGATTTCTTCATCCTTAACATAGGGCATTTATATACGGTAGGATTAACCTCTTACCTGGGAATTGTCTTATCTTGCACTGTCTAAAGGTGCCTTCAATAGTGAGCCTTTGGCCAGCAGCTATTCTTTTTAACTCTCCCATACAAATGCAGGCTTAAATGGGCCAAGTTTTTGATTGAAGTGCCTAGAGCCCACCAGTAGAATTGATTCTTGGGACCCACCAGTGGAGTTGATTCTTGGGGCCCACCAGTGGATTTGATTCTTGGGGTCAACCAGTGAAGTTGATTCTTGGGGCTCACCAGTGTAGTTGATTCTTGGGGCCAACAGTGGGGTGATTCTTGGGGTCCACCAGTGAAGTTGATTCTTGGGGCCACCAGGGGATTTGATTCTTGGGGTCCACCAGTGAAGTTTATACTTGGGGCCCACCATAGGATTTGATACATGGGGTCCAACAGTGAAGATGATTCTTGGGTCCCACCAATGGAGTTTATTATTGGGCCCACCATTAGATTATATTATTGAAGCCCACCAATGGAATTGATTCTTAGTGGCCACCAGTGGAGTTGATTCTTGAGGTCACCAGTGGAGTTAATTCTGAGGGCCCACCCTATGGCTAGTGTACATGACTGCACATAACCCTTGCTTTCTGCCTCTCTTTCTCTGTCTTTCTCCCTGAAATGCCTACCAGCCTGCCATACCCACCATCCCCAAGAGCCCATTGAGGGTTCCCCTGCTCTTTTGTGGGCCAGTCTGAGTGGGCAGAGTGTCCATGTGTTTTCAATGAGAAGAGTAGTAAAAGTACAGAGAAATAGACTGACTCCTTCTGGTGTGGTTACATCTCTATAAAAAACAAAAGGATCAGGTGAAATTGTTGAAATTCAACATGCCCGATTATTCTGTCCCCAGGCATCATCTGTCAGGAGTGAGCCCAGTATAGTCAGGAGGCCCTAATACACACTGGACGGTTCTGCTAAAATGGGCAAGTTTGGTTAACTTTTCCATAGTGGAGCTTAAGTAGGACAGTCATTAATTTCAACGTTATCTCATCTCCACATTGTGCATTCCTACTTTTTGGTTTTACTTGTAATTGTGCACAGGGCACATTAATATTACAAACTTCTCCACCTGGACCGGTCAATGAAAAGAGAATAAACATCTGCTGTATGTATGAAACTATGGAACTGTGTGTTATCATTTAGAGGAGTTCAGAGCGTGTTTGTTCTGGCACAGGACCATGGGTAAATCCTCTTGCCGGGAGATACAGTGTTTGAATTAATGGAGCAGAACATAGAGGTCTGACAACATCTGCAGTAGGAGAACATCCCGCATCCTTAAGCCTCCGCAGAGAGATTGGTTTTGATTGAGTGGACTGTGTGAGTGTACTGAGAATGATAACTACTCTAAAAATATTACACTGTAGTAATACAAGTCATATAGTTGGATCAAGGATTGGTGATTACTACAACTCAATAGACAAGTTTATCACATATTTGCCAACTTTTGAAATTGAAAAAGCAGGAGAATGTAGCGGGCGGCGCGCGTAGCCAAGTAGATGCCCCCTCTGTAGCCAGGTAGATGCCCCCCTTTGTTAGCCAGGTAGATGCCCCCCTTTGTTAGCCAGGTAGTGCCCCCTTTGTTAGCCAGGTAGTGCCCCCTTTGATAGCCAGGTAGTGCCCCCTCTGTTGCCAGGTAGTGCCCCGTCTGTTGCCAGGTAGTGCCCCTCTGTTGCCAGGTAGTTGCCCCCCTCTGTTGCCAGGTAGATGCCCCCCTTTGTTAGCCAAGTAGTGCCCCCTTTGTTAGCCAGGTAGTGCCCCCATTGTTAGCCAGGTAGTGCCCCCTTTCTTGCCAGGTAGTTTCCCCTTTGTTAGCCAGGTACTGCCCCCATTGTTCGCCAGGTAGATGCCCCCATTGTTCGCCAGGTAGATGCCCTCATTGTTAGCCAGGTAGATGCCCCCATTGGTGGCCAGGTAGATGCCCCCATTGTTTGCCAGGTAGTGCCCCCTCTGTTGCCAGGTAGATGCCCCCATTGTTAGCCAGGTAGTGCCCCCTCGGTTGCCAGGTAGTGCCCCCTCTGTTGCCAGGTAGTGCCCCCATTGTTAGCCAGGTAGTGCCCCCATTGTTAGCCAGGTAGTGCCCCCTCTGTTGCCAGGTGATGCCCCCATTGTTTGCCAGGTAGTGCGCACTCTGTTGCCAGGTAGTTGCCCACTCTGTTGCCAGGTAGTGCCCCCATTGTTAGCCAGGTAGTGCCCCCATTGTGAGCCAGGTAGATGCCCCCATTGTTTGCCAGGTAGTGCCCCCTCTGTTGACAGGTAGGTGCCCCCATTGTTTGCCAGGTAGTGCCCTCTGTTGACAGGTAGATGCCCACTCTGTTAGCCAGGTAGTGCCCCCTTTGTTAGCCAGGTAGTGCCCCCTCTGTTGCCAGGTAGTTGCCCCCTCTGTTGCCAGGTAGATGCCCCCATTGTTAGCCAATAGTGCCCCCTTGTTAGCCAGGTAGTGCCTCCCATTGTTAGCCAGTAGTGCCCCCATTGTTAGCCAGTAGTGCCCCCATTGTTAGCCAGGTAGATGCCCCCTCTGTTGCCAGGTAGATGCCCCCATTGTTTGCCAGGTAGTGCCCCCTCTGTAGCCAGGTAGATGCCCCCCTTTGTTAGCCAGGTAGTGCCCCCTCTGTTGCCAGGTAGTGCCCCCTCTGTTGCCAGGTAGTGCCCCCATTGTTAGCCAGGTAGTGCCCCCATTGTTAGCCAGTATTGCCCCCTCTGTTGCCAGGTAGATGCCCCCATTGTTTGCCAGGTAGTGCGCACTCTGTTGCCAGGTAGTTGCCCACTCTGTTGCCAGGTAGTGCCCCCATTGTTAACCAGGTAGTGCCCCATGTGAGCCAGGTAGATGCCCCCATTGTTTGCCAGTAGTGCCCCCTCTGTTGACAGGTAGGTGCCCCCATTGTTTGCCAGGTAGTGCCCTCTGTTGACAGGTAGATGCCCCCATTGCTTGCCAGGTAGTGCCCCCTCTGTTGCCAGGTGATGCCCCCATTGTTTGCCAGGTAGTGCCCCCATTGTTTGCCAGGTAGTGCCCCCATTGTTTGCCAGGTAGATGCCCCAATTGTTTTGCCAGGTTGTGCCCCCTTTGTTGCCAGGTAGAGCACCCCTAAAGCTAATAAAAATAAAATAATAAAAGCCACTCACCTGACCAGGCTCCTGCAGCGCGGCCGCTCCGGACGATCTCCTCAGCGACGCAGGGGAAGTGAGTGCAGCCGCGCGTCACTTCCCCTGCGCCTCTGACCTGTATGTATGGCGGCCGCACCGGCCGGGTACATACAGGGGAGGAGGGAGCGATCCCTCCTGCCTCCTCCCCTGCACAGAGAGACTCCGGGCGGGTGACGCGGCCGCTGCGGCCGCTTCACCCGCCTGTGGGAATGGCCCGGCGGCACCAGAGTAGCGCACCTGCGCTACTCTGTCGCCGCGGTCAGTTTAAGAGCCCCCGCCGCCTGGGGCGGCGTGAGGTTCGCCAACTCTGCCGGGGTGGCGGGGGGGGGACCCCAATAGCGGGACCCCACCCGCCAAAAGCGGGAGAGTTGGCAAGTATGGTTTATCATCCTATAAGATGTGCCATTAAAAATAAATTATGTTGCATTGGGGCCAGCATGGTCCAAAAAATAAAAAATCTAATGCTCGCCTACCTGTCCCCTTCTGCTGTTGCTCCAGACTCCCCCCAGATTCCATTTCCTTTCCCCCGGGGTTTTTTGCCCTCGAAACTGGAGGGACTCACACTCCATTGAAAGGGCCCCTATGTCACACGGCTTTTTTTAGGAGGGTTTTCGGGCCGTTTTCCCGCGCCGTACTGCGCGCAAATAGGGCTAAAATTTCCGTCCCGTCTTACGGTAATCCAAAATTTCCCTTAGAAAACGCTAGACACATCCCACATACACCATTGACACGCTAGACACTTCCCACATACACCATTTAAAGCTAGACATTGGGGCATACACCTTTTTAAAACCCCGCTAAAACCCCTTCCCCGCATACCCCAAACCCCCACCTAGCCCAAAAACCCCCATACACCTTTAAAAACCTAAAACCAAAACCCCCTTAAAACCTTTTAAAAACTGGGACACTTTCCCAAACAACACCATTTACATGCCTTTAAGAACCCCCCAATCCCAAAAAATACCCCCATTTAATGCTAGACACTTCCCTTTACCCCTTTTTCCCCCCACAAGACCTTCCGCATACCCCATTTACACCTAGACACATCCCAATACACCATTACAGCTGGGCCCACATCCCAAAAAAACCATTTACAGCTGGGAAAACTTCCTGCATACACCCTCAAACACTAGAAAATTTCCCCATACATCATTAATGGCCAATAAACCCCTCATACACCAGTCAAAATCCGGGAAACACCCCGCATACACCATTCCACAATAGAAAATTTCCCACTTGCACCACAAAACACCCCTGGGGACACTTCGCACAAAACCCCAACAACCGGGGCCCGGGAAGGGGGACTAAAAAGCACCCGGGCACACGGGCCCCCAACCACCCCAAAAAGGCGGAGGGCAGCCCACGTAGGCGGCGCCGGGCCACCAAGGGAGGTACGTAGGGGGATGGGCGGGCCCCAAGGGGGGTTATGTAGGGGGGTGGGGCAGGTATCAAGGGGGTAGTGGGCGGGGGGAAAGGTCCCAAGGGGAGTAAAAGGGGGCGGGCGGGGTCCCAAAGGGAGGTACGTAGGGGGGCCCCAGGAAACCAAAGGGGAGGTCGTAGGCGGCAGGCGGGTCCCAAAAAGGAAAGGTACATAGGTAGAACCCACCAAGGGAGGTACGTAGGGGGATGGGGGAAAGGAAACCAAGGGAGGTACTAGGTTTTACAGGCACCAAGGAGGTAGGGTAGTAGAAAAAAGGGCCCCAAGAGAGGTTGGTACAATAAATCAACTTCCCCTTGGGGCCTTGGCCTCCCTACTACCAGGCTGAAAGTGGAAAGACCCAAAGAAGTGAAATTACAAGCTACTTACTTTTGGAGGAAATCCGGGAAGGAGCGAGCCCCCTTCCCCGGGAAAGTTTCCCAGAGGGCGTTCAGCGGGGGCTGCGGGAAATTTTGGGAGGGGGAGCCAGTAAACGTCTCTTTGGGCCTCCCCTGTGAGCTACCCTGCCCCCCAAACGGCCCCCCCCCCCTGTGTGCCCCTCCACCCCCGCCCCCCTCACATGTGACCAGGGCCCAGGGCCGCCATCAAAAATTTTTTGGGGCCCCCCATACACTGGAGCGTCTGCCCCCCCCCCCCCCCGGCCCAAACCCCAAAACCCCCCTGCCCCCCCCCTCCCCAAACCCCGGGCCGCCCTGATAGAGCCCCCCATCCCCCCCCCACAATAAACACCCCCCCAGAAAAAAACAAATTTTTTTGGGGGGGTTACAAAAAAAAAAATGCAACTGGCCATTTTTTTTGGATTTTGTTTTTGGGGGGGTTTTAAAAGGGTCCAGAAAAATACCTCCACATTCCCCTTTTATAATTTTATTTGGCCCCAAGCCGGGTATACCCGGGACCAAAATTGAAAAGGGAAAACCAATTTAAATAAATTCTAAATAATACCGCCCCCCAAATCCAACCAAATCTGTCTGCACCCCCATAAGTTATTAAACAAAACCAGTGTCCCCAAGCCCAAAATTTCACAAAAAAAAAACAATATCCCAAGAAACCTAATAATACTCCCACATCATCACCAAATCCCCAAAAAAACAACTGAAAAATACTGCCAAACTGATTAAAAAACCTTTACACCCAAGACCAATTTTCCTCCAAACAGTGACCCAAAAGTGGTGGGATACCTTTGTACACATGTGCTCGGGAAATAGTTTACTTACATTTAGGCCTAAAGGGTGGCGCCCTTGTCTGAGGATTGTTAACTTTCCCTTTTCTTCCCCTGTTCGGTGCAAAACCTCCATGATGACTTGCTCCATCCACCACTCGTCCCTCCAGAATTCACAACACAAACAAACCCGAGGGGGCCCCTTTAAATTTTTTTTTTCATTTTTTTTTTCATTTTCCCCCCCGTACAAAAACCCCCCTTTATAATGGCCCCAAAAGGTAAAAATTACCCCCCGGTTAAATTTTGGGGCCCCCCTCAGTCGGTATGTAGGTACAAGGGGCCCCCCCGGGGGGGGAGGTAGGCATCCACAGGGAAGTTGCTAGGTAGCTTGGGGAGAAAGTAGGTAGCTAGGGCCCCCCCGGGGGTTTTAGGGGTTTTTCCCTTTAGGGAGAAAAAAGGGGGGGGCCCGTACTTAGGCCCCCCCCTGAAAGGGAGAATAGGGGGGCCCCCTGTAAATTAGGGCCCCCTTGTAAAGGGAGAATAGTCCCCCCCGTAGATTTGAGCACCCTTTTAAGGGAGAATAGTTCCCCCCCTGTGACTAAGGCCCCTTTTTAGGCAGAATAGGGCCCCCCCCCCGGAAATTAGAGCCCCCCCTTTTAGGCAGAAAAGTCCCCCTGAAAATTGGGGGCCCCCCCGTAAAAGGGAGAATAGTCCCCCCCCCGTAGATTGGGGCCCCCCTTTAAGGCGAATACTCCCCCCCCTTAGATTAGGGCCCCCCCGTACCCGAATAGTTTCCCCCCCCTGTAGATTAGGGGCCCCCCCCGTAGGCAAAAAGTTTCCCCCCCCGCCCCCTTTGGGGCCCCCCCGTAGCCATAGTTCCCCCCCCCCTTTTAGGGGCCCCCTTTGGCCCTAAATTCCCCCCCCCCGTTTTTAGGGCCCCCCCGTAGACATATTTTCCCCCCCCCCTTTCAGGGCCCCCCCCCCGTAGGCATAGTTTCCCCCCCCCCCCCAGGGCCCCCTGTTGCCATAGTTTCCCCCCCCCCCAGTATTAGGGCCCCCTGTAGCCATAGTTTCCCCCCCCAGGGAAATTTGGGCCCCCCGTAGCCATAGTTTTCCCCCCCCCCCCCAGGGGGCCCCCCGTAGTCATAGTTTTCCCCCCCCCCCAGGGCCTTCCCCGTAGTCCAAAAGTTTCCCCCCCCCCCCCCAGGGCCCCCCCGTAGTAAAAAGTTTCCCCCCCCCCGGGCCCCCGTAAACCATAGTTTTCCCCCCCCCCCCCCAAGGGGGCCCCCTGTAAACCCTATTTTTTCCCCCCCCCCCCAGGGCCCCCTGTAAAACAAGTTTCCCCCCCCCCCAAACCCCTAGGGCCTCCTTTTGTCATAGATTTTCCCCCCCCCCCCCAAAAGGGGGGCCTCCTGTAGTCAAAAGTTTTTCCCCCCCCCAGGGCCTCCTTTAGTTTATAGTTTCCCCCCCCCCTGGGGGCCCCCTGAAATCTAGTTCCCCCCCCCCCCCCCGGGCCCCCCCCCTTGTAGTCTTTGTTTTTCCCCCCCCCCCGGGGCCCCCTGTAGTCATAGTTCCCCCTCCGGGCCCCCACTGTTTATAGATTCCCCCCCCAGGGCTCCTGTAGTCATATTCTCCCCCCTCCCCCCCGGGGGCCCCCCCTGTAGTAAAAGTTCCCCCCCCCCGGGGGGCCGGGAGTCCCTAGTTTTCCCCCCCCCCCCCCCCAGGGCCTCCCGGGAGCCATTTTCCCCCCCCCTCCCCCCAGGGGCCCCCTTTAGCCATAGTTTTTTCCCCCCCCCCCCAGGGATCCTGTAGTAAACCTAGATTCCCCCTTTCCCCCAGGGGCCCCCTTTAGGGAAAAGTTTCCCCCCCCGCCCCCCTGGGCCTCCTGTTTTATTTGTTTCCCCCCTCCCCCCCGGGCCCCCTGTTTTCATAGTTTTCCCCCCCCCCGGGCCCCCCCGTAGCATAGTTTTTCCCCCCCCCCAGGGCCCTGTAGTCATTAAATTCCCCCCCCCGGGCCCCCGGGAGTCTAGTTTCCCCCCCCCCCGGGCCCCCCTGTAGTCATAGGGTTCCCCCCTCCCCCCAGGGGCCCCCCGTAGTCATTAAAATTCCCCCCCCCCCCAGGGCCCCCCTGTAGTCATAGTTTTCCCCCCCCCCCCCAGGGCCCCCTGTAGACATATTTTCCCCCCCCCCCCCAGGGCCCCCTGTAGCCATAGTTCCCCCCTCCCCCCAAGGGCCTCCTGTAGCCATAGAAATTTCCCCCTCCTCCCGTAGCTTTTTTACTTACCTGGGGGGCGCTCCCCGGGGCTCCCGCCCCTCCCGGGCCCCCGGCCCCTGCTGCTTTAGGTTTTGGGCCCAGGACGGGAAAGCTGGAGGCGGCGCATACGTCATTCCGCCCGCCGTGTGGCATGTACGGCGGGGAGCGCACACTCTTCCGCTCCGCCGTTCATTTTAAAATTGTATGCGCGTCGCACGGACGTGCATACAATTAAGAGAGGGCCTCTGTGAAGCAAGGGGGGCGGAGCCTGCCGGCGACGGCACCGCCCCCCTGGCTTCACAGACCGCCCGGGCAGACTGGCCAGCTAGCACAGACTAGCTATGGCCGCTGCGGCTCCTCTGGGCTCACTGCGGCCCCGGGCTCTCCGGCTCACTGCGGCCCGCGGCTCTCCCGCTCACTGCAGCGGCCCTCAGTTGCGGCCCGGGGGCCTTGTAGGGCCGCGGGGCACCCCGCCTTTTTAAACTTGTATATTAGCTGCGGGGCCACTGCGGAGCATCCCAGCCCAGCTGTGGTCGCGGCGGCCCAGCGGCCTTCTACAGTGGCCGCAGCCGGCATCAAAGTACCAGAAGGTGCGTTCAGGCGGCCCATGTGTGTCCCGGCTCCGCGGCCCGCCGGGCATCTGCCCGGTCGGACAGGTTCTCAGTCCGGGCCTGCCACACACAGTAGACACTTCCCACATACACCACTCACACGTCAGACACTTCCCACATACACCACTCAAACACTAGACACTTCCCACATACACCACTCACACCCCAGACACATCCCACATACACCACTCACACACCAGACACATCCCACATACACCACTCACACAATAGACACACCCCACATACGCCATTCACACACTAGACACTTCCCACATACACCACATACACAATAGACACTTGCCACATACACCACTAACACGTCAGACACTTCCCACATACACCACTTACACACCAGAAGCCACATCCCCAATACACCAACTGACACAAAAACCCCACCACCCCCACATACGCCAATCACACAACCACCGTAACCACTTCCCACATCCCCAACCACACTAGAAAATAAACAAATAAAAACACTTGCCACATACACCACTAACACGCGCATACATCACTCTTTAATTGTTTACACAATCGATTTTTTTACTTTTTTTTTTGTAAGAGCATCACCCTATTTAGAATTGCACTGAATAGTGGTCCCTTGAGCAGATAGTACATACATACAAATACACT
Organism: Phyllomedusa bahiana; assembly: GCA_025379985.1. Classification (NCBI taxonomy): domain Eukaryota; kingdom Metazoa; phylum Chordata; class Amphibia; order Anura; family Hylidae; genus Phyllomedusa; species Phyllomedusa bahiana. The sequence goes on from JAODAL010038066.1 coordinate 13,404, forward strand.
AAATGAGACCATCTCTCACCTTTAGAATGCATGTGTCGAACTGTTCAGTGTTTCAGTACTCTCTGCACAACTTGCTGATCTCTAACAAAGAGCTTAAAGGGGTTGTCTCACTTCGTGAAATCCTCTTCAGTGGCCGCTCGCTGCAATCCAGCCATGTATGGGAATGAGGAGGGCGGCACCAGTGGCTATACACAGAACTCCCATAGAAGTGAATGAGGGGGACGCCATTAGTACCACCCTCCTCATTCACATACATGGTCAGATCGCAGCGAGCGGCCAGCGAAGGCGATTTCACGAAGTGAGACAACCCTTTAATAACAAAATTCCCAACAGGTGCTTGATCTCTAAATAGCCCAATACATTTAGGGGATCAATTTGAATTGGGATTTAAACCGTCCTCCTCATCATGTTGTTTACATTGTGACATCATGAGACCAAGACAACACCTTACAATTGATCAACAGTACCTCGCCATTGCCTCTTACATCGGGGCTTCCCACCGCCCCAAATGAATGTAAGCAGCAATGTCTGTAATTTATGGAGAAGATGTGAGGGAAATAGAAAAGGAAAAGCATGGGCAATCTTTGTGATATTAATTCTAGCCAACCAGGAGAGAGGGAATTATTGTAATCTATTTATTTCTGATTGTAAAGTGGTTGTGAGGTCCTTAAGATTTAAGTAATCGTATTGGGAGTTGAAGGGGTAATTTTAACCCCTAGATAAGAAACGTGTGACTTGGTCCATAGGAACTTAAATCTTTGTAACTGGGTGCTGAGAGCGAAGGGACAGTTAACTGCTAAAAGAGTTGACTTTGTCATATTCAACCTGTAATACGATAACTAAGAATATCTATCCAAGATGTTCAATAGTGCTGGAATAGAAGACAATGGATTGGAACATATAATCAAGATATCATCCGCATATAAGCTGACTTTGTGAACCGAGTTAAAAGCAAATATACCAATGAATAGGTGGAGAGGTCCTTATTAACTCTACCAGGGGCTCAACACATGAATTAAAGTTCAACGGAGACAGTGGACATCCCTGTCTTGTGCCGTTGGAAATTGGGAAAGTATAGGAAATGAAGCCAGAGGATTACACCTTGGTGGAGGGTCGTGTATAAAGAGACAATATTGCTTTAAAAAAACTACCATTCATGCCAAACTTGTTTAACTCCTCTTGGAGGTAAAGCCAGTTGATCCTATCGAAGGCTTTCTCGCCGTCTAGTGATAGGAGTGCCATGGTTCGTTGTTTGCAGACTGTATGCATGATGTTTAGTACTCTGCGAATGCCATCTCTGGCCCTGGACAAACCCTACTTGATCTTTATTTATCAGTGATGGCAAGATATGTTTAAGCCTATTTGCTATAATTTTAGAAAATATTTTGATGTCACAATTTAGGAGTGAAATGGGCCTATAGTTGGATATAAGATCTGGGGCTTTTCCCGGTTTGGGTATGGTGGTGATGATAGCTTCAAGCATCTCAGTGGGAGGAGAGCCCGAGCTAATGATGGAGTTGAAAATAGTCAGGAGTTGAGGGGCAAGAGCATTTGTAAATAATTTATAATATTCGTTGGGGATTTATTTAATTTCGACTGTCTAATTGTGCTTTCAACTTCTTGAATGGTGATCTGTGAATTAAGGAAACATTTATTCTCCTCTGTGAGTGAGTGTAAAGTAACTTGGGAGAGGAATGCGTTTACATCTAGTTTAGTTACTGCCGGAAATGAAGTATCATTCTTAATATTGTATAGAGATTTATAATAGTCTGCAAATGCATCAGCGATTTGTTGCGGATCGTAAATTTTGTTGTTGTTAGACAAGGAGAGGTAAGAAATTTTGGATTTTGCTTGAGACTTCTTAACTCTCCTTGCCAGCAATTTACCTGGGCGGTCACCACTAACAAAAATTCCATTTAAATTTGGAAAGGTGGTGATTATATCTACTCAGATTCAATTCTTTAAGTTTAGTTTTGAGGATTTGTAACCCCTCATTGATGTGTGAATTGGGGTTTTGTTTAAGTAGGGATCTCCCTACTTATAGCATATAGCTATGGTTTGGACTAAATATATTGTGCCAAAAACAGAGGGTTTTGTCAAAGGGGTAAGGGAAAAAGTGCCCGGGTCACCCATCCCCTCTGGCCGGGTTTCCCTGTCTATGCCAGGTCCCGGCCAGGGATTGCTAGGGATCTACCACATAGTCCATTCCTCTGCTACCTTCAAATTAGGTATGTTCTACAAAGTTGGAATTTGTTCCCCCGGCTCTCTGTCTCTACTATTTTTAATGACTTTTTATACTGGAAAAAAGGTTTTGGAAAAGGTATCTCAGCTGCCTATACTACTTTAATTACTGATACTGGGGAACACAAGCATGGCTATGCAGTTAAATGGGAGAGAGAGCTGGGGAAAACCTTCCATTTGGAGGATTGGCTTGCTGCCGCCTTGGTCCCATACCAACATTCCAGGTGTGCGAATCAAAGGAACTGTCCAGAAAAACTCCATCTCAGATGGTAACTCACACCCATTCGTATATCGCATATGTCATCGGGTTACTCAACATTTTGCTGGAGAAATTGTGGAGCTCTTGGCTCCCTACTACACATATGGTGGAGCTGTCCGACAACTAGATCTCTCTGGAAAGAGGTGCAGAAATTACTGTCAGAGGTATTGGGCTCCCCAATAACCTTAACCCCAGAAACAGCCATTTTGGACATTTCACTTAAAAGTTATCCACCATCATTCCACACCATTATGTTCCATGTCTTAATGGCAAAGCGTACAGTTATAGCCTCATACTGGAAGCTACCCACTCCCATAGGGATTACTGAGGTTGTAAATAGAACAAACACGCAGTTCCATTCTGAGACATGCCTAATCATTCCTCCACATTTAACAACCAAGATAAGGACCAGATGGGAACAATGGATTGACTCTAAATATTTCAAATAAGCATCACTAAAGATGGAATTTAGTTCACATATGACATCGTTTTAACCTGCTCTAGGTAACCTTTTATCATTATTGAGATTGGATATATTTGCTAGTTGAAGAATCCCTTGAGTTTTTGCTATGAAGAGCTCCCTTTATATTGATTGATTAAAAACAAATATACTACCCAAGGATTGATGTCTATTACTCATTGTGATCTTCTTTTTTTATTTTTTCTACTCAACATGGTGGTCTTAATGAGGCTATGTTATATTACTATGTTGTGTATTATCCTTTCTCTTTGTATATGCATTCTTTAATGTTTTATACTCCTTTGTTGTATACTTTCTAATTTGCGAAAATAGAAAGTACATGCTTAAAAAAATATAGTACGTTGCCATTGTGAGGCTTCAAGCAGGATGCTCTCAGATGGAAGTGGCCACTGAGCTTAGAGTGTCACAGAGTGTCATCAAGAGGTTGTATGAGAGATACAGAGAGATTGGAGGAGTCACAGAAAGGCAAAAAAAATGGACGTCTTTTTGGGTTTCCCTCCACACACTGATAACCGCTTCATTGTAAACAATGCCCTGTGGAACCAGATGATGAATGCCACACAACTCCAGGCACATTTAGGGTCCATCCACATGGCATGGTTTCTTGGTTGGTTTTTCAGATGGCATGCTGATCGGGAAACTGTCTGAAAACCGAAAAGAAACCGTCCCCAGTAAACTTGATTCTTTAGAGCTGAGGAAAACATCTGGTGGGCCCCCGGGACCCCATGGATTAGCAAGTTGGTATTTCCGGCGAGAAAGGAGCCGAGGCATGTGCAATCATGTACAGTTACATTAGAAAGGGTCTCAAGAATCGCTCCAGGGTGGGCCTAATTTTCAATCCAGGGTGAGCCAAGGATCAGCTTCATGGTCCCCCAAAAAACCAATCCACGGGTGTTTTTCAAAGAATAAGCCCCATCTTGCCCCCCCAGAATAACCCCATGGGGGCCCCCAAGAATCAGCCCCCAGGTGCCCCAAGAATCCAATTCCCCGGGGGGGCCCAAGGGATAGCTTCATGTGGCCCCAAAAATCAACTCATGGGGGGCCCAAGAATCAACCCCCGGGTGATTTCCAAAGGGTAACTTCATGGGGGGTCAAAAAAAAAACCCCCTGGTGGCCCCAAGGTCGCTTCACTGGTGGGCTCCAAGATAACCCATTTTGGCCCCAAAAATGCCCCACTGGTGGGCCAAAAAATAATAAACCCATGGGGGTTGGGCCCTAAAAACCAAAAAATATATGCCAGCTAGGGGAAACAACAGGCCTGATTTCCAGCTGTCTTTAAAAGTTTACATACCCCAGCATGCCTGAAAAAAAGGCATTAAAAAATGTAGAGTCACAGTTGCATCAAAAGGGTTGCTGTTTTTGGACAATCCTTTTTTGCTTTAAGGATCCCCTACAGGGATTCAGACACCAGGACCTACAGTAATCATCTATAACGAACCCTAAAGGAAAATTGTACAACCCCCCATGGGGTTTTAAAGTATAAATCCCTGATAATGTAATGCATTGATATACAGTACTGGGTCCTCCAGAGGGAAAGTCCCCTTTTGCAGCCACTCTCCTCTATAGAGTAGGTGACGGTATTGAGTAGGTCAACTTTCTAAAAAAATTTTTTTGCCTACAAAAACTTTCAATCCCCCCAAACTTTTCGATAAGCTTTCATAGCTTCCATTGATCAACCCAACCATGATGAATTACAAAAAAATGATGAAAGTCCCCTTTTTTACGGAAAGGGAAAAGGGTTAAGGTTTGGGGCCGAGTGTTTCTAAAACCTCAATAGTGTCCCCCTTCGATTCTCGGAGTGGGGGTTATTGATTGCTGATTTAATGAAGGAGCTCCCCCCTGGGAATGTTCCCATAGTGGATGCAATTACTTATAAATCATAGACTCCGACTTACTGAAGGAATCTAACATTTAGGGGAGGACAGAGTGGAAGGGGGCAATAATGTATTCCAGGCCACAAACACATTAAGCGAGTCAAAGGGAGCTTAAGAGACCCATAAAAATGTGATAAAATTTCTATAGTAAAGTAGTATTGTAATATATGTATGTAGAGATAGAAAACTAAGATGCCAATAGTGTAATTTTATTATCCCTACTTCTGTATCCCATCTATAGAGCTATGCATATCTATATCTCTGGGGGGACACATCTTTTTGAAATTTGGGAAAGGACGTCCCAAGTTGGGGGGAATCTGGGAGTAAATGCTTTATTCCCCTACAGCAACCCTACAGGAGAAGTAGAGTTTAACATGGCCAGCATAGAGGGATTCTTGTAACCCCCCGTGGAGGTATTTTGGGGGGCCCACATGGAGTTGATTTTTGGGGGCCCCCAGTGGAGTTGATTCTTGGGGCCACCAGGGGAGTTGATGTTTGGGGCCCCCACCAGTGGGTTGATTCTTGGGGCCCACCAGTGGATTTTGATTTTTGGGGCCCCAGTGGAGATGATTCCTGGAGCCCCAGGGGAGATGATTTTTGGGGTTCCCCAGGGGAGTTGTTTTTTTGGGGCCCCCAGGAGTTGATTCTTGGGGCCACCGTGGATTTGTTTTGGGGGCCCACCAGGGAGTTTATTCTTGGGGCCACCAGTGGAGTTGATTTTGGGCCCCAAGGGGCCCCCACCAGTGGAGTGATTTTTGGGGCCCCCCAGGGGATTTTGTTTTGGGGGCCCCAAACAGTGGAGTTGGTTCGGGGGGGCCCCCCAGGGGAGTTGGTTTTTGGGGGAAGGGGGGCCCCCCCAGGGGAAAGTTGATTTTGGGGCCCACAGGGGGATTTGATTTTTGGGGGTCCACCAGTGGGTTGTTTTTGGGGGCCCCCCCAAATGGATTTGTTGTGGGCCCACCGGGGATTGTTCTTGGGGCCCCCAGTGGATTGATTTTTGGGGCCCCCAGTGGAGTTGGTTTTGGGGCCCCCAGTGGAGTTGTTTTGGGGGCCCCCCAGTAGGGGTTATTTTTGGGGGCCCACCGTGCGTTGATTTGGAGCTCACCAGTGTGCAGTGTGTAATGCTCTACTTCTCCTGTAGGGTTGCCCTAGGGGAATATATCACTTACTCCCCAGATTCCCCCCCAACTTTTCCCCCTTTTTTTGGGAAATTTTAGTAATAAAAATCCCCTTGTTTATAATAGCCTTTTGTTTTTGGTGAGGTACATGCAAAAGGAAATGTATATGAGTTGTTTAAATGGAAATAATAAAAGGGGGGGTCCATTAAAAAAACGAAATTATTTTTTTTAGAAGATTTCCCAGATAAGTGATCCAATTTTACTGCCCTGGGCCCCAAGCAATTTAAATTTCAATTTTTTTGGGAAACCCTTTCCTTTCAGCAGAAATTGGGAAGGCAAGAGGTGGGGGGAAATAGAAAGAAAGGCGCTCTGGGGTAGTAGATCAAGAATTTTTGTAGAGAAAACAGGGAAAATTCTGTGAAAGCGTAGCAATTACCCCCGAGTAAATGTTTCAAGCTAGTTTTTAGTCTATGTTTTATTCTTGTTTTTATGATTGTCGTGTGTTCTCTGTATATCTTTGTGCAAGGGTTCATGTAATAAAATTGGCAAATAGATGCACAGTCGCCTGTTTTAGAACATTAGCACTAGAAGAACAGCACTGACTACATAGATTTCATTAAGTTCTTAGCCATCCATAGAGCGCTCTATAAAGCCCCCCATTTTGTGGGATCTATATCCCATTTTTTTTCTATTGTTTTGGAATCCTCTAGCAAGTGACCAAATTATATGCAGCACCCCCATAGGGGAAATGAAGTATTGCACTAATGTCCTTACCCTGGCCAAGATGGTGATCTCACTCCCTGTTGCCTCTTATCAGCAGCACAGGAGCTTGTTTATCTTTCCTACTGACAAACTTTAACCCTTTAGAGCTCTGTAGCCTTCTGCCCTGCTGCCCTTACATCACCAATGTCACTCTAACAGGCTCAGGTGGGAAGAGCAGAGCTGAAATGTCAGTCATTTCTGTAGAACCACCCACAGCCTGAACAGAAAGTGGGAGCCTGAAGCTGTAGACCCATCCACAGCCTGAGCAGGAAGTGGGAGCCTGAAGCTGTAGACCCATCCACAGTCTGAGCAGGAAGCGGAAACCTGAAGCTGTAGCTCTGCCCACAGCCTGAGCAGGAAGTGGGAGCCTAAAGCTGTAGAACTGTCCAAGCCTGAACTGGAAGTGGACCTAAGCTGTAGACCTGCCACAGTCTGAAGGAAGGGAACCTGAAGCTGTAGCTCTGCCCACAGCCTGAGCAGGAAGTGGGAGCCTAAAGCTGTAGAACTGCCCACAGCCTGAACAGGATGTGGAAACCTAAAGCTGTAGAACTGCCCACAGCCAGAACAGTAAGTGGCAGCCTGAAGCTGTAGCTCTGCCCACAGTCTGAGCAGGAAGTGGGAGCCTGAAGCTGTAGAACCGCCCACAGCCTGACCAGTAAGTGGGAGCCTGAAGCTGTAGCTCTGCCCACAGCCTGAGCTGGATGTGAGAGTCTGAAGCTGTAGCTCTGCCCACAGCCTGAACAGGAAGTGAGAGCCTGAAGCTGGCTGTGAAGAGTGAAACAGCAAGATGGGAGAACTGCTTTAGTGTCCTTGTAATGCACAATGGTTTGGTCCTCAAAAGACAGATATTGATCGAGAAATGCTCTGTGTAGCTCATTTTCTTCCCACCAAATACATGTTTCAAACTCAAGGTCCTTGGGCCAGTTTCAGACCACCACACCATGTTATGTGTCCCACAAGAGCTTAGACAGCAAATAGGAATGGACAAGGTCTGGACGCAGAAGGACAGCTCTCCACTTTCCCAATATGACGCAGCCAGTGCTTGACTGCACAGGGAGTGGGTGCCATCTTGGATTGGGGGTTCTGACGTGCACCTGCACCATGCTCATCAACTCAGGCAGTGGCACAGGTCTAACAGCCCTACCCGGACACCCTAGCCACCCTCCAAGACCCTCCAATGAGGTCCTGTGAGTGCAACCATAATGCTGTTGTGCCCCTCGGTGAAGATTAGTTTGACACCCTGGACCTAATGGAGTCCATAATAATGACTCCACTCTTATCAACTTAATGGGTTTTATGAACCTGATACCGTCTTTACCTCTATAAATTGCAATAGCTCTAGACAATCGGCTGCGATAAGCAATAAATAACCTTCCTTCTCCTCTACCTAATCTACTGGCAGCTGTTTGATGCTTATCTACATGCACTGCAAGATAATTTGGGTTAGCAGAAGGGTTAATAGACTGAGTTCTCGTTCCGGAAGATATTTGTAACTGAGGGGTTAGAGTGTGCATCCCCCCCCCCACCCTCCCAGATTCTGCAAATCCTTGTTTATTTTCCCACTGGCATCAACAAGGGCATTTCTGTAAGAGAAATTCTGCCAGATGTAATTTTTGCATTTTATCTGCCAGGTCCAATCAAATCTGGAGCTTCCAGTTCTGGAAGCCGTCTATTATAACTGCAGGGTGTTATATTGTTACGCTCCCAGACAATAGGAAGCTCGAGGATAAGTGTTATTACAGATAAGATACAAGAAGACTTCTCACTGCAGAAATACTGCAGAGAGAAAAAACATCATAAATATAAAAGCGATAGTCCTGCTGAGTTGTAACAAATGAGGCATTTTCGTGGTGACTGCATTTTAGCTCTGCTTCATTAGAGCTCGGCGATCAGTGACTTCTTTATTGCCGGTACATAGTCTGCAGATCATGTCTTGTCTCAGTAGTGACTCAGACTGTACTGTCTCTCCCTCATGCTTTACACTGCAGCTCATTGCGCTCAGATTACATGTTCAGAAGCAATGTCTGGGACCCACCAGTGGAGATGATTCTAGGGGCCCACCAGTGGAGATGATTCTAGGGCCCACCAGTGGAGATGATTCTAGGGCCCACCAGAGGAGATGTTCCGGGGGGCCACCAGGGGAGATGATTATAGGGCCCACCAGGGGGGGTGATTCTAGGGGCCACCAGTGGAGATGATTCTAGGGGCCACCAGTGGAGATGATTCTTGGGGCCCACCAGTGGAGTTGATTCTTGGGACCCACCAGTGGAGTTGATTCTAGGGCCCACCAGTGGAGATGATTCTTGGGGCCCACCAGCGGAGCTGATTCTTGGGGCCCACCAGTGGAGATGATTCTTGGTCCCCACCAGTGGAGATGATTCTTGGGGCCCACCAGTGGAGATGATTCTTGGGACCCACCAGTGGAGATGATTCTAGGGCCCCACCAGTGGAGCTGATTCTAGGGGCCCACCAGTGGAGATGATTCTTGGGCCCCACCAGTGGAGTTGATTCTTGGCGGCCCCATCAGTGGAGTTGGTTCTTGGGCCCCACCAGTGGAGTTGATTCTTAGGGCCCACCATTGGAGTTGATTCTTGGGGCTCACCAGTGGAGTTGATTCTTGTGGCCCACCAGTGGAGTTGAGTCTTGAGGTCCACCAGTGGAGTTGATTCTTGGGTTCCACCGGTAGAGTTGATTCTTGGGGCTAACTAGTAGAGTTGATTCTTGGGGCCAACTAGTAGAGTTGATTTTGGGCCCCCCCCCCAGTGGAGTTGATACTTGAGGCGCAGCAGTGGAGTTGATACTTGGAACCCACTAGTAGAGTTTATTCTTGGGGCCCACCAGTGATGTTGATTCTTGGAACCCAGAAGTGTAGTTGATTCTTCGGGCTCCGCAGCTGAGTTGATTCTTGGGGTCCACCAGTGGAGTTGATTCTTGGGGTCCACCAGTGGAGTTGATTCTTGGGGTCCACCAGTGGAAATGATTTATGGAGCCAACCAGTGGAGTTGATTCTTGGGGCCCACAAGTGGAGTTGATTTTGGGGTTCATAGGGGAGTTGATTTTTGGGGTCACGGGTAGGTTGTTTTTTGGGGCCCACGGGGGTTTGTTTTTGGGGGGCCACAGTGCAGAGTTGAATTTGGGCCCACTGGTAAGTTGTTATACTATACATTATACCAATTGCCATGATTTCCCTTTGTTCCCTTCTCTGCCTTTTCCCAAAAAAGCGTTACAGATAAAGGGCCCAAGGGTTTTTTCCTTGTTCTGTGGTAAACAAAGCTTGTTGAAAAGGGTTTCCCCTAGCAAATCAAATGTATTTGTTGAGGGAAAGCAAAAAGAAAAAGAAAAAGTTGCCTTGTCTATTAAGTGGAATAAGTTTTTTTTTTTAACCATACTAATATGAACTAGAAAGGGTTGGGGTGTCAGAAATAACAGAAATCTATCCCCCCTGAAAAGTTTGGAAGGACTTTTAAGGTTTGAGATAATATTTCGTTATAAAAGTTTTTTTTAAAAGAAAATTTTTTAACCCTTGTCCAAAATGGGGCCCCAAAATTTTACAAATGAGCATTAAAAGAGGGGCTAGGGCAATTTAGGCCCCCGGGGAGAAATTGTAGGATTTCCCCACAGAGTAGTGCCCTGTTTAGGCTGGGTTCAGGTGTAAGAGTCGCTAAGTCTTTAAAAATGTATCCCCTGATATATGCTTAATGCAAAATTTGTTGGATTTAAAGGATTGTTAGTAAACAAAACAATAAAAAATCTCAAACTGCTTGTCTGAGTCTTCATTCATTCCTGTGATATTTTGTTTAACCCCTTTGGGGGAGGGTCTAATAATATGTTTAAATTTTTTTCCCCCCTTTGAAACCCATAACTTTTTTATTTTTCCGTACTAGGAACATGGGGTTTTATTTTGCGGAAGTTTAAAAAATTTAATGGTTTTATTATATTAAAAGAATATACTTGGGAAGGGGAAAAAAATTTTTTAAGGGGGGCAAAAGTGGAAAAATTTTAAATTTCCCCTGTTTGGGGTTTTTTTTTTTTTTACGGGTGTTTTTTTGGTAAAAATGTGTTTCTTTTTTAAAGGGTTGATACGATCAGCATAAAAAAACATGTGGGTTTCCGTTATTTTTTTGGTCCCGTAAAAAAATTCAAACATTTTTTTTTTAAAATTTTGTGCGGGCAATTTGTGGCGAAATATTTTTTTTTGTAGTAACACCAAGAAACAGTGAGGGGCATTTTTTGGGTTGAAGACCTTTTTTTGCTAGCAGTTTGGGAAAGCATGCGGCTTTTTTGCCTTTTTTTTAAAAAATTTATGGGTGAAATGTCCAAAAAAAAAGCAAATTTTGGGGTTTGGGAATTTGATTTTTTTACGGTGTTCAGGTACGGATAAAATTATGTTATGTTTTTATAGATTGACTTATTGGACGCGGCGAACAAAAATGTGTAACTTTTTTTATTTTTTTTTTTTATTTTTAAAAAAAGGGAAGGGGGGGGTTTGAAATTTTAATACTTTTTTTTTTTTTACATTTAACACTTTATTTATTTATTTTTTTTATTTAACATTGAGTTAGTATGCTTCCCCAAAAGGGGGGCGTTGTTTTAATACGTTAAGCATTGCATGACAATGTTGGGTGTCCAAAAAGGGGTTTCCAATTCGTGCCCCGGGGTGGAAGTGGGGGGGAAAATTAAAACATGGGCAAAGTAGGCCTTACAAGGCCCCGTGCCATGTTGCCCCTCGGGATCAGGGAATCTCACGCTGATGTCCTCGGAGTGAGGAATGGTGCACGGCACTGTTTTTCATTCATTAGAGCTGAGCCTTTTGCTGGGCGTTAAATGGTTTTAAAAAGCAGGGTGGGCGAATCCGCCCCCCCGGCTGAAAAAACCCCCGGGGCTTTACTGCAATTAGCCCAAACCGGTGGGTGCGATCGTTTCAAACCGCTTTCGGCGCTTGATATAATCATAATTAGGGCGGTAAAGGGGTTAAGTCGTGATTTTCCTGTGTGATGTGCCTACTTTTTACCCAAGCGCTAAGGTTTGAAGGTGTTTCCCCTTTTAAAATAAACTGGATTTTTCTTTGATTTCATCCTCCCTCCCCCCTTGTGCCCCGTGCACACTATTATTTCTTCTTCTCAGAAAAAGGGTTGGGGGAGAGCAGGGTCGGGGGGGGGTTGGGGCCCCCAGGGGGGTTGATTTGGGGGGAACTACTGTCATGAAAAATATTCCGGGCCCCTCGGAAAAAACGCGCCCTTTTTTCAAATTTTTCCCCAAATAGAGTGTGAAAAAAGATGTTTTTGTAAAATCAAGTGGTCACATATTGTTGTTCACGGTCTGTAGTTAAATATCATAGAACAGGGCTAAGTAGCTCCACATTCCCCCCCCCATAAATTCCCCCCCCCGCTAAATATCCCTCCACCGCATCATATCCCCCCCCCAATACAATATCCCCCCACCTAAAAATCCTCCCCCCAATACATTTCCCTCACCCCCATACAATATCCTCCCCCCCAATAATATCCCCCCCACCCAAAAACAATCCCCCCCACAAACAAACCCCCCCACCATACACTATCCCTCCCACCAACAAATCCCCCCCCACCCCCATACAATTCCCCCCGACCACATACAAAAAACCCCCCCAACAAAAAAATTCCCTCCCCCCTTCAATTCCCCCCCCCCACATCAAAAATTTCCCTCCCCCCCTCAAAACCCCCCCACCCCCATACAATATCCCCCCATGTTTCTCTAGGTCAGCACCTCACCACCTTATAAATATACACCATCAGAAAGTAAAAGTGTAACTCCTATCAAGGGTCAGTGTTCCACCCCACTTTTATTATCGGGACACATGTACGCTGCCACTATACTAACGCCGATATAACCCTGCAACACGCCATATAGAGACCACATAGAGGTCAGACACAGCTCAGGTCACATACAATAACAGTGAATACAGCACTGACAATATAGAAGCAAAAATAACCCTGAGTCAGGGACTCACAGGAGACGTCTTATCTGATGAGTGTTCTCTTCCTCATGAGTCATCTTTTTCCTTTTCTTCTGCATCTGTTCCACACGCAGATGACTTGTCCGGCCACAACTCATCCCTGCAGAATTTACACACAAATATCTTAGAATCCTCACTTTTCCAGCACCTCTTTACCTATTCCCACCTCTGTACAAACTTCCCAGGGGTAGGAAAGCGGGTATATATAACTTAGAGGCACAGTCTCCTAAGGGGTTGGAGGGTGGCAAAAGCACTAACTCCCTGGAGATTGTGCTACAGCTATGGGCTGCTCCCCTCAGAATCATATTACTAGGTAGGTAGTCAAGACCCTAGGTAGGTAGGCAAATGGGCAAGGCCCCAGGCAGCCAGATAGGTCCATTTAGGTAGTTAGCCCCCCGCTGGATAAGTTGGTAGATTGGCCCTAGGCAGGTTGGTTGTTAGGCCCAAGTAAGGTAAATAAGTAGGCCACAGGTGGGTAGGTAAATAGCCCCTAGATAGATAAGTAGGCCCCAGTTAGGCAAGTTGATAGGCTCCAGTTAGGTTGGTGGGTCCCAGTTAGGTAGGCTGTAGGTAGGTGTTGGTGAGTCCCAGTTAGTTAGGCTATAGGTAGATGGTGGCCCCCAGTTAGGTAAGCTGTACGTAGTTAGAGCCCAAGTTACGTAGGCTGTAGGTAGTTAGGGCCCCCTCTAGGTTGTCTGCAGGCAGTTAGGGCCCCCTTTAGATACTATACAGGCAGTTAGGGCTCCTTTAGATAGTATATACGCAATTAGGGTTCCTTTTAGATAGTATATAGGCTATTAGGGCTTCCTTTAGATACTATACAGGCAGTTAGGGTTCCTTTTAGATTGTATATAGACTATTTAGGCTTCCTTTAGATAGTATATAGGCTATTAGGGTCCCTTTAGATAGTCTGCAGGCAGTTAGGGCCCCCTTTCGATAGTGTGCAGGCAATTAGGGACCCTTTAGATAGTATATAGGCAATTAGGGCTCCTTTTAGATAGTAGCTAGGCTATTGGAGCTTCCTTTAGATAGGATGTAGGCAGTTAGGGCTCCTTTAGATAGTATATAGGCAATTAGGACTCCCTTTAGATAGTATATAGGCAATTAGGACTCCCTTTAGATAGTATAGAGGCTATAAGAGCTTTCTTTAGATAGTATATAGGCTATTAGGGCTTCCTTTAGATGGTATATAGGCAATTAGGGATCCTTTTAGATAGTATATAGGCAATTAGGGCTCACTTTAGATAGTATATAGGCTATTAAGGCTTCCTTAGATAGTATATAGGAAATTATGGCTACCTTTAGATAGTATATAGGCTATTAGGGCTTCCTTTAGATGGTATATAGGCAATTAGGGCTCCCTTTAGATAGTATATAGGCTATTAGAGCTTCCTTTAGATAGTATATAGGCTATTAGGGCTTCTTTTAGATAGTATATAGGCTATGGCTATTAGGGCTCCCTTTAGATAGTATACAGGCAGTATTTAGGGCCACATTTCTCATTGAAAAAAACAAAAAAAAAACAAATCACCTTTCTCCCACTCCCGGATACGACCAGCAGTAGGCTGGATGGCTTCTAAAAGCCTGGTGTAGGCGGCGCAATGCTGTGATCTCATCGCGCCGCCTACGTCACCACTGGGCGCTGGCACCTGGTAGGCTTAAGGCCTAACACCTTAAGCCTACCAGGGTGAATAGCGGCATTACCTTCGGGGTCCACAGGAGCTTGGAGCCCACCGGGGATTCCACCGACTCCCCAGCGGGCCAGTCCGAGCCTGGAGGAAGGACTAAAGGGTTGTGGCCTTGAACGCTGCTATGGAATAAAACTCCTCTTTGGTCACCTGATCTCCTGGGCTGGACACAGAGCTGTTTCCTGTGTGTGGAGACACAAAATTACTGAGCTTCATGTCATCAAACAGCTGATGTGGAACTGTGTAATGCCCTAGGATCCTTTGTCTATTTCTCCATCCCAACCTTAAAGGAATTTTACCATAAGGTAAAATCCTAAGCACTAGTCATTCACAGTTAGCTGCGAGGCGACTGTGCATGTGAATGAGGAGGGAGGCACTTGTAGTCCTCATCATTCACTTCTATGGGAGATCCCGAATACAGCCCAGTGTGTGCTTCTTTAGAATCTCCCAGAGAAGTCAATGAAGAGAACCAGTGCCCTCCTCATTCACATGCATGGTGGGCTCGCAGTTAGCTACAAACCACCAGTGCAGGGGATTTTACCTCATGGTAAAACCCCTTTAATCTCAGTGCACATATGCTCTTTCATTCCTCATTCTGAAAGCCTTTGGAGGCAGGATCCAAGGGGTGTGGCTTCAAAATATGCTATAGCAAAAGGCCCATCCCTTTGGTCACCTGATCTCTTGGGCTGGACGCAGAGCTGTTTCCTGTATGTGGAAAACTACTGAGCTTCCTGTTGTCAAACAGCTGATGTAGAACTGAAGGAAGCTCAGACAATTTAGTGAAATTACATAACTAGAGTGTCTCACTTTGGTAGATATATTATTTAAAAATATTTGTTTTACTGGACAATCCCTTTAAGAGGTGAAAATGACAATGTCTATGCATTTCTATGTAGCTTTTGTGCTGTAAGACAGCATTCTGGTCACATAAATGATAAAAGAAATGATCAGCAGATAAAAGGTGGAAGATTCCTATAAATCCAGAGTATAATATGTTCCCAGCTGGCAGACGGAGGGTGAAGCTTTCATCTTAATCTCTGTGGAGTGAATTTTCTTACAAGACGAGCCTGCAAATCAAGGCCTCCGCCACGAAGAACAATGAACAACCCTTCACAGCACAAGAGCCGTGCCACTATGATATCAAGTATCAGTGCTCGACTAGAAGATACACCCACCTCAATGGGATCCTACTCGCCAATCACTCTCACATTAAAGAGGATCTCTCTGCTCTCTTGACATGTCTGTTTTAGTAAATACTTATATTCCCTCTGAGATAACAGTTGTGCATCATCTTAGCACTGTGAGTTGTGACATGTTCCTCCTGGGCATGCGTGTTTGTTAGAGGCCCCAGTGCTTGTAGCCCCACAATCACTGAAATGGGAGGTCTTGGAGGGGTTGTCTCATTACAAATATTAGCTTTCAAGGAACATTAGGGAACAGTAAATTAAGACATTTTCTTAATATATTGCTTTGTTGATTTTGCTTTGTTGAGGAGATAAGAAAGTTTGAGTTGTGACATGTTCTCCTGGACATGTTTGTTTGCGGAGGCCCCAGTGCTTGTAGCCCCACAATCACTGAAATACGAGGTCTTGGAGGGGTTGTCTCATTACAAATATTAGCTTTCAAGGTACATTAGGGAACAGTAAATTAAGACATTTTCTTAATATATTGCTTTGTTGATTTTGCTTTGTTGAGGCGATAAGAGAGTTTGAGTTGTGACATGTTCCTCCTGGACATGTTTGTTTGCTGGAGGCCCCAGTGCTTGTAGCCCCACAATCACTGAAATGCGAGGTCTTGGAGGGGTTGTCTCATTACAAATATTAGCTTTCAAGGAACATTAGGGAACAGTAAATTAAGACATTTTCTTAATATATTGCTTTGTTGATTTTGCTTTGTTGAGGCGATAAGAGAGTTTGAGTTGTGACATGTTCCTCCTGGACATGTTTGTTTGCTGGAGGCCCCAGTGCTTGTAGCCCCACAATCACTAAAATGGGAGGTCTTGGAGGGGTTGTCTCATAACAAATATTAACTTGCAAGGAACAGTAAATGAAGACATTTTCTTAATATATTGCTTTGTTTATTTTGCTTTGTTGAGGAGATAAGAAAGATTCTATCAGCACTCAGGTTTCCCAAGGTGACCAACCTGCTCTGCCCTGCTCTCTCCTGCTGTTTGTCATATCTGTTAGTGTTATCCACATGCCACTGTGATAGGGTTGCAGCGTGGGGTATTAAGAGTTCTTTAGGATTCTGAGAGAACTGGGGGAGGGTTCACACTTCACTATATATAAGTAGGGCAGTTTAACCAGATTTATTCACGTCCATTTTCAATATAGTGAACCTCATCAAACATCAGTGGTAACAGCAATTAGATGATTCCTGGCATTCACACATTTTCTGGCATACTGCTTTACAGATGGGGGTAATAAGCTCACAAATACTTGAGTTTTCACCAATCATATTCTGCAATTTCTGTAGTGTGATATTTGGCTGCTCTCTTCATTGTCTCATGTACAATGGCTGTAGCACTCACAGGACTCTGTCTTTTCTGTCAGTGTTTCTGTCTCACTTCAGCAGCACCCTTCCACATGCTGCACACTCCCTGGACTGGACCACACTGATTAGACTCTTCCTTGTCTAGAAACTTCTATACCCTCCGCTTCTCCCAGCACGCACAGCATCAGCTCTAATTGTTAACTCCCTCACTGCTGGACAACAAGCCATGCTGTGGGCTGGTACCAATGGTGTCCTTTAATTGCCAGAGACAGGGAATTAATTAACTTTGATAATAACAGTCAAGCTTACCACTGGATCACAATAGCAGGGATGACATCATAACACAGGTTGGCACACAGAACTGCTAGCAGCTTGAGAGCTGGAGTGTTATCTGATCTAACACACAAAGGAGACTAATTACTTTTATTTATTTTGCTCTATGGAGCCTCTTTGGACTTCCTTCCTACGCGGTTCGATCCAAACAATCTTACTCATGGTTTATTACCATGAGTAAGATCGATTGGATCGAAGCATGTTGGTTTGGCTGCCTCATTCAGCATACCTTGTGTATTATGTCCGTTTCATTACCATGAGTAAGATCGTGTAGATCGAAACGCATTGGTTTGGCCTCGTTCAGCATACCTTGCATATTATGTCTGCTTCATTACCATGAGTAAGATCGTTTAGATCGAAACGCATTGGTTTGGCTGCCTCATTCAGCATACATTCTGTATTATGTCCGCTTCATTACCATGAGTAATATTGTTTAGATCGAAACGCGTTGGTTTGTCTGCCTCATTCAGCATACCTTGTTTATTATGTCCTCTTCATTACCATCAGTAAGATTGTGTAGATCGAAACGCGTTGGTTTGGCTGCCTTGTTCAGCATACCATGTGTATTATGTCCACTTCATTACAATGAGTAAGATCATTTAGATCGAAACGCGTTGGTTTGGCTGCCTCATTCAGCATACCTTGTTTATTATGTCCTCTTCATTACCATCAGTAAGATTGTGTAGATCGAAACGCGTTGGTTTGGCTGCCTTGTTCAGCATACCATGTGTATTATGTCCACTTCATTACAATGAGTAAGATCATTTAGATCGAAACGCGTTGGTTTGGCTGCCTCGTCCAGCATACCTTGTGTATTATGTCCATTTCATTACCATGAGTAAGATCGTTTAGCTCAAAATGCGTTGGTTTGACTGCCTCGTTCAGCATATCTTGTGTATTATGTCCACTTTTTTCTTCTGTTTTTTCATGTATTTTTACATTTTGGAATAAATTATCTATTTTTTACACCGCAAAGACCACTGCGGATTTCCTCTTTTCTATATTCTTAAAAGAAAGTTTATTGCATAAATATTGGATTGATGATCCACTTCATAATACAGTGATTAAAAGGAGGTACGAGGAACCTTTCTGAGAGCTTCTAAAGTGGTATCTCAAAAATTATGCAGTAGTTGATTACATAAAAATATTGGCACAAAAATCAAGGGGAGAGAAACCATATTGTAATATTACCATTTAGAAACAAAAAATATGTCAAGTAGAAAAAAATGTGAAAAACCCCAAACTTTTTTTTTTTTACTTTTTGTGCCCTAAAACTGTAGCACCACAAATAGGAACTATTAGCCTTTTATAAA
Source organism: Phyllomedusa bahiana (assembly GCA_025379985.1). Lineage (NCBI taxonomy): Eukaryota > Metazoa > Chordata > Amphibia > Anura > Hylidae > Phyllomedusa > Phyllomedusa bahiana. Next base: position 31,961 of record JAODAL010038066.1, read on the forward strand.
AATTAGTACAAAATAAGTTCTCATAGATCAGGAGAAAGTCACAAATAAGTAGTATGACCAATTATTAAAAAAATGGGGAAAAAAATGTGAAAAACCAAAACTTTTTTTTTTTACTTTTTGTGCCCTAAGGCACCACAAATAGCAACTATTAGCCTTTTATAAAAATCGGTACAAAATAATTCCTATAGCTCAGGAGAAAGTCACAAATAAATAGTATGACCAATTATTAAAAAAAATGGTGAAAACATGTGAAAAAACGCAATTTTTTTTTAAACTTTTGTGCCCTAATGGCACCACAAATAGGAACTATTAGCCTTCTATAAAAATTGGTACAAAATAAATCCCCATAGCTCAGGAGAAAGTCACAAATAAGTAGTATGACAAATTATAAAAAAAATGGGGAAAAACTGTGAAAAACCCCAAACTTTTTTTTTAACTTTTTGTACCCTAATGGCACCACAAATAGGAACTATTAGCCTTTTATAAAAATTGGTACAAAATAAATTCCCATAGATCAGGAGAAAGTCACAAATAAGTAGTATGACCAATTATAAAAACAAATGTGAAAAAAATGTGAAAAACGAAAACTTTTTTTTATTTATTTGTGGGCCTTAATGGCACCACAAATAGGAAATATTAGCCTTTTATAAAAACCGGTACAAAATAAATCCCCATAGCTCAGGAGAAAGTCACAAATAAGTAGTATGACCAATTACAAAAAAAAATGGGAAAAACCCAACCTTTTTTTTTTTTTACTTTTTGTGCCTTAATGGCACCACAAATAGGAAATATTAGTCTTTTATAAAAACTGGTACAAAATAAATACCCACAGCTCAGGAGAAAGTCACAAATAAGTAGTATGACCAATTATAAAGAAAAATGGGGAAAAATGTGAAAAACACAAAACTTTTTTTTTTTTTTTTTTACTTTTTATGCGCTAATGGCACCACAAAGAGGAACTGTTAGCCTTTTATAAAAACTGGTACAAAATAAATCCCCATAGCTCAAGAGAAAGTCCCAAATAAGTAGTATGACCAATTATAAAAAAAATGGGAAAAACTGACTTTAAAAAATACAAAAAATGTTGATTTTGTTATTTTTTTTACATTGTATTCACACAGTGAGGTTGTTGCTATTTTTACATACGTCACCTTCTCTTAGAGACAATGCTTGAAATTAAGAAAATTACCGGCACTTCTTCGGCATTCCTCATTATGTTAGACACGTCTTAGAGACAATGCGTACGCCGCCTTGCTGGGTAGGAGTGATTGCTGTGTGTAGGAACGTCAGGCCGGCTTTACACAAGTAATGAGACGTCTTGTGTGCAGTACGCGGCCTGCAGAGCCTCAATTAACCACTTACTCTCTCGAAAGACTGAGCCAAGCCAATAATAACCTGATTTTCAATTTCTGCAGCCTGTGGAGTAAACCTCTTACCCAGGAGACAGTCACCTGAAGAGTAATGATTCACTTTTTCTGTGCAGAACATCCTGCAGAGTCGTGATTAGCCTTTCTCTGTCAGAGCCCAAGACGTGGGGCAGCGATAACCTCTTTCCTTAGTAAATATTCTCCCAGAGCCGGAAAATGTCACCATGAGAAATAGTTATTCTGGAGGCATCTGACGGGGATAAAGGGTCATTCCATTAGCATCTTTATCTCAAGCATACAGAAAGAGCCGTGTAAAACAAAGGAAAAAAATTGGGGTGAGGATTGGGGGTCAATCAACAACTACAAGGGCAAGTTACTTGGGTCCACCAGAGGAAGTTATTTTGAGGGCCAACAGAGGAAGTTATTCTGAGGGCCAACAGAGGAAGTTATTCTGAGGGCCACCACAAGGAGTTATTCTGAGGACCACCAGAGGAAGCTATACTGAGGGCAACCAGAGGAGGTTATTTTGATGACCACCAGAGGAAGTTATTCTAATGACCACCAGAGGATGATATTTTGAGGGCCACCAGAGGAAGCTATACTGAGGGCCACCAGAGGAGGTTATTTTGATGACCACCAGAGGAAGTTATTCTAATGACCACCAGAGGACGATATTTTGAGGGCCACCAGAGGAAGTTATTCTGAGGGCCCCTAGAGGAAGTTATACTGAAGGCCACGAGAGTAAGTTATTCTGAGGGCCCCCAGAGGAAGTTGTTCTAAGGCGCCACCAGAGGAAGATATTTTGAAGGCCACCAGAGGAAGTTATTCTGAGGGCCACCAGAAGAAGTTATTCTGGGGCCCCCAGAAGAAGTTATACTGAGGGCCACCAGAAGAAGTTATTCTGAGGGCCACCCAAGGAAGGTATTGTGAGGGCCCCCAGAGAAAGTTATATTGACAGCCACCAGAGGAAGTTATTCTAAAGCACTACCAAAGGAAGATATTTTGAGGGCCACCAGAGGAAGTTATTCTAAGGGCTACCAGAGGAAGTCATCCTGAGGATCCAACAGAGGAAGTTATTCTGAGGACCACCAGAATAAGTTATTCTGATGACCACCAAAGGAAGTAATTCTAATGCGCCACCAGCAGAAGATATTTTGAGGGCCCACCAGAGGAAGTTATTCTAAAGATGCAGCAGAGGAAGTTATTCTGAGGATCCACCACAGGAAGTTATTCTGATTGGTGGCCATGTATAAGATGTATGTATATGTATAATTTGGTGTAACTCTGGTTAGGAAGGAGATAATATTATATAGAATTGCAGAGTCATTGCGTTACCTAGAAGTGTTAATTTGTCTTCCAGTGGTGAAACAAGGGACAGTGAACTGACAGGGGAGATGCTAAGATTCACACAGTTAAATAGAGAAGCCTGTTAGCTCTGAGACAGTTCCAGTTCTAGTTTAGTGTTCATCAAGTAGCACATTGCTTGTAAGCAGCAGAAAAAGGTAACCCTACCTATCAGCTGGCGAAAGGTAAGACAGGCCAGGGTGGACACTTTACTCACAGAAAGTATAAGAACAGCTAGATAAAGAAAAGTAAAACCAAGAGAATGAGAGAGGCATCTGTTACACAAAGGCAGAGGAGATTACAACAAGTGAGAATGTGATAACAGTGTTAAAAGTGGACAGTTTGGGACACTGCTGAACAGAGCAAGGGACCCTTAGAGAGGAATGAGAGATAGAGTCCTGAGTTTCCAGGTGTCCGCAGTCCTGCTGGCTGCACTGGGACGGAGGTCAGGTGCCCGCATCCTGCAGGGCTGGACTGGGTCATGATGAAGACAGGTTGTCAAGAGAGTCACTTGAAGGTGTTGTGTCTGCCATGCATAATAGTGTGATATGCCTTGCTCTGAAGCAAATTTGTAACATCCACAAGTGAAAGCAGCCATGAGTAAAAGTCTGACGTTTCCAGGAAAATTATTGTCTGCTTTTATTCAATTGCCAGTGCACCATACTATTACTCCTCATGCCATCCACTATTACCGTCATAGCTGAGTGTGACCAGTTGACTCAGCAGCACAGCAGGTTTTGATTCTCCAGTTAACTAGGAAGCTCATCTGAAACACAACCACAACCTGGTGGAAAACCCATTTTTATATGTGGGTTCTGCAACTGCTCCCCCAAAATAGTCATTTCACTTTTGTCATCAGCCTCACTGGTGGAGAGGGACACTTTCTTTCCCCCCATGCCTATACGTCCACCACTGTCCACCACTCCCTGTTACCAACTCTGTACAAAAGCAAGGCACCTTTCTTCCTGCATTTTATCCTCTTCCTCCCAGGGTCCGCTTGTCACAGTCTCTGCGGCCTCTGTGCCACAGATTAAGAATGAGTCTCTTCCTCTTGGCAGGGGATGCCTGCCTAAAATGTGATTTAAGCCACTGTCTTATATATTGCACCCAACCAGTGCAATTATCTGTCCTCTTCTTCCTTCTTCTGATGGGTGACATGCTAACACTGGCATTACTCGCATCATAAAGGGGTTGGCATCTATTTACCCAGTCTCTGAGTGGTGAGAAGTGCCGCCACCAGGGAGCCGTGCCTTGTCTTGCCGTGTCTTTTCTGAGTGGTAATACATTACGTGGAAATCCCAAAGAAAGCATTTATCTATCATCAAATAAAAAACTTTGGACCTCGTTCACATTTTTGATAAAAAGATGTTTAAGCTCCCCACGACTTTCAAGGATCTCAAAATCGGGCAGTCCTACACTATCCTTACCTCTCAAATAGACCAATTAAAGGCCCCTCACTGGGTCAACCGCCCCCATTATACAAGAAAAAAAAAAAAAAAAAATAAAAAAACACACCAGACTTGAAGGGGCTGCACTTCTTATGACAGTGGAGAGTTTTTTTATTTTTGAATCAGTTAAAAATGTGGCACTTAAACATCTTTTGATAAAAAATATGTGAACCGAGGCCCAAATTTTTTTATGTATGATAGATAGATAAATCTTTTTAGGGATTTCCCAGTAGTTTTTTGCCCCTTTTTTTGCAGTAGGTGCCGCTGGCGGGGGGTCTGTGTGTGACATGTATGTTAATATGTGTGCCGCACCCCCTCCCAAAGTGGCACCCAGGTTTGCAAAATTTTTTTTCAGAAATGTTTTGTGCAGAAACATCGTTTACGGGAAACTTTGATTTAACCTATAGGGGGAAGGAAGGGTGCTTCCTTTTGGGTTTCTGCCCCCCCACTCTCACGGCGTCATAAAAAGTGCACTTGCAAGTCTGTGTGTTTTTTATTTTTTTTTCTCTGTAAAGGAGGGTCGGTTGACCCATGAGGGCCGTGAATTGGCCTTTTTGAGGGGTAAATATTTAGGACGCCGATTTTGAGATCAGTTAAAAGTCGGGGAGTTTAAACATTTTTGTCCAAAAATGTGAACCGAGAGTCTCAAAGTTTTTTCTGAGTGGTAGCACCATTCAGTGTTTAAAGAGGCCATAATGCTATCAACTGAGGATAGCGCAGGAAGGGCAGAGGAAAGCAATCTGTCTTCCACCCCCTTAAGGTACCATATAGAGCCCAAGTAATAGTACTACATAGTGTCCAAATAGTTAACCTTCATACCCCTATGGTGCCCAGGTGGTTTTCCCGCCCTTTTCACTAAGCTATGTAATAGACTAAAACTAGTAGTGACAGAGTAGGTGAGCTCTACATCTATACTTTTCCGAAACAAGGGAGAGCCCTACCTTACAAAAGTCAGGCCACCAAGAAGGTCTATCACATGACCATTATTAGTTCAAAAAGTATTGTGTTTCCAAAAAATTTGGGGCTTAAAATTAAAGCTAAATGGGTTAAAAAAAAGGGCTAAAAAGGAATCCAACCTGGTGATATGTAGCTTTTAAACCCCGAGTAAAAAGGGTTTTATAAGAAACGGGGTTTCCTTTTTTGAATTAAAAATTTCCCAAATTTCCCCATTTCCGATCTCAACTTTAAATTTGAAAAAAAAAACCAACGTTTCCCGCACTTTTTCCGTTGGGAATCGTTTTAAATGTTTTTTAAAGGGGGAGAAATATTTAAGAAAGCCCCGGCCCTTAAGGGGCCCTTAGGAAGAATAAAAAATGGATTTTGGGAACCTTTTCCCCTCTCTGATGAGAAAAAAAATATCTCTTTTTTTGATAAAATTTCATGCAAGGGGAAAATAAGCATAAAAAAAAAGACCCCGTACTGTATTTCTTCAATTTAGTTTAGAAAGGCCAAAAGCAAAAAAAAAAAAGAAATATAAAACCCGGCTTATTTTGGGCTAATCAAAAATTTCCCAAAGATTAAGGGGCCCGTTTGCCCGAAAACCCCGTTAGTATTTTTTCCTGTCCCCGTTTTATTTTTCCTTTTTTCTTCAATTAAAAATTGTGGATTTTATTTTCATGAACAGCTGGACATTTTCTCCTTTTTTCTGCTATTATCGCATTTGCTGTTTTGGTCCGTGCCATTCCTATACGGGTGAGCTGATCTATGTTATTTTTTCTGACTTCTGTTTGGTCATAATAGGTTCATAACATACAGTACAGGCCCATAAGATTAATGAAGATGAAAACATAACTTAAAAGGGTTCCCATCACAGATATTAATGGCATAGTAATAGGATATACCACCAACGTCTAATAGGTGTGGATCCCTTCTCTGGCACCCACAGCTCTTGGGAACAGGCCACCGGAAGTGTTGGCTCAGAATGAAGTGCCATTTTGCACTTTTGCATGGCTCTCCATTCTCTTCTATGGGAGTTCCCAGTACAGAGGAGCACTGTCAGAAAGAAAGACAGAGATAGAGAAGTAAAAACCAAGAGGCAGAGTGCAAGAGTCATGTTTAGCTTGTAAAGCTTTAGGGTGGGCCCAAGTAATCAACTCCACTGGTGGGCCCCAAGAATTAACTCTACTGGTGGGCCCCAAGAATCAACTCCACTGGTGGGCCCCAAGAATCAACTCCACTGGTGGGCCCCAAGAATCAACTCCACTGGTGGGCTCCAAGAATCAACTCCACTGGTGGGCCCCAGAATCAACTCCACTGGTGGGCCACAAGAATCAACTCCACTGGTGGGCCCCAAGAATCAATTCCATTGGTGGGCCACAAGAATTAACTGCACTTGTGGGCCCAAAGAATCACCTCCATTGGTGGATCCCAAGAATTAACTCCACTGGTAGGCCCCAGGAATCAACGCCACTGGTGGGCTCCAAGAATCAACTCCACTGGTGGGTCCTTAGAATAAACTCCATTGGTGGGCCCCAAGAATCAACTCCACTGGTGGGTCCCAACAATCAATGACTATTTCAGAGGCTGCAATCTGGAGATGTAACCAGGAAAGTGTACATGTCCATGAGAGGGGTGGAGGCAGGCTCAGACTGGCCCACAATGGAACATGGGAAACCCCCGGTGGGCCCCTAAGCTTGGAAGACCTGGAGTTGTTTTTGAACTGCATGTGGATCCTTGGGAGAGGCAGAAAAGCAGAGAAAAAGAGGCAAAAAGCAAGAGGCAGACAATAAGAGGCATGTGCAGTCATTTACAGTAACTGTAGGGAGAGCCCCCAAAATAAATTCCACCTGTGAGCCCATACACCACTCCAACTGCGGGCCCCAAGAATCAATTCCACCTGTGGGCCCCAAGAATCAACTCCATTGGTGGGGCCCATTAAACAACTCCACTGGTGGGCCCCAAGAATCATCTCCACTGGTGGGCACCAAGAATCAACTCCACTGGTGGGGCCCAAGAACCAACTCCACTAGTGGGCCCCAGAATCAACTTCACTGGTGGGCACCAAGAATCAACTCCACTGGTGAGCCCCAGGCACCCCAATCTGACACTGACAAGGTAAAAGTATGGCTTCCTCTTTTGAAATCACAAGGTGTTGTCAGCTCAGCTGTTTTTATAACTCCCTTAGGTGGAAAGGACCATGTACATGCTTGGCCACTGTTCCTATTTGGGGTTGGGCAAGTTGTTCAGAAGTGAAATGGAAGCCCACACTAAGTTTTTGTCCAGAGGTGTCCACTATCCTTAAAGATGCATACCCATCCCATACATTTATGACATATCCATGTATTTGCTGGTATAGATGATTACTAAATTCCTTCATATAACATTAAATAAGTGAACCCATCCTACAGGACGATTCCTCCAATCTTTAATTCTTTGTCATCTAACGAAACCAATCTTTTCCACTCACAACTTGTGAAGTTTGCATCTTCCCTCATCGCTCATCTAATAATGTTTTTGCAGATATTTTTGCATTATTCATATAAAATAATTAGCAGCAACATAAGCAAAGTGTTAGTTATTGAATTTACCATCTGTA
>JAODAL010038067.1:0-39654 GCA_025379985.1 Phyllomedusa bahiana
CCCCTCCGCTCTGGTTTGTTTTTCACATTTTTGACTAAAATGAATTAATTTGGTCGCTTTACCAAAATTTTCAGAAACAATGACCACTCCAACAAGTTCTTTTTTAAAAGACCAGATTCAACATAGCATCACTTCTAGGGGGTCTTCCACAAACCCCCCAAAAAATTTCTCCTGTAACGTTTGAACTTCCTTTTCCCTTTTGCATTTTGAAGCAGAACCATGCCCCCTCAAATTTCAGAGTAGTTGGTCCCCCCATGCCCCCCGCCCCATTTTGTTATGCAGCTGATCCTCTATCCCCTCAGTGATATTGGGGATCTATAAATTACGGAAAAAATATTTTTTTCTGTTTTAAACTCCCTTGTTTTTCCACCACAATTTTTCCACACTTCCCCATTTTCCCCCACTATTGCCTTTTCACACTTGTTTTAAATATCCTCCTTACTTTCAAAAACACCCCTTTCTCTCTTCCTGTTTCCCTGCCTTTCTAAATAGAGTAATTTTTGGAACTAACACCCCAATCAGCGAGGAGTTCAGCCATGTCTCAGCAACCCCAAACCCTCAATCTCCTCTCTAAACTACCCCCCATTTCCCCTTTTTTACTTGCAAATTCTGGCATTTTGGCATTTGTGAATAGACAATTTAAATTCCCTTCCAGTTTTACTCTTTTGGTCAACGGTATGGGATTATCTATAACACGTTTATTAGATGGCATTGGATTGTATATAGCAAGTTCATTACACAGCATGGGATCATACATTACCCGTTCAGTAGACAGCATGGAATTATACATAAATACTTCAGTAGATGGTATGGGATCATACATTACCCGTTCAGTAGACCGCATGGAATTATACATCAGTCCTTCAGTAGATGGTATGGGATTATACATTACACCTTTCTTGTCCCACATCGTTATCTGTTTATTTCATCATAAATCACTAAGGGACCTCACCTTCACTGGCTCGATTTCCAGCTGGATATAAAGCCTAGAAGGCAAAGAAACAAACAGAGATTTGCTGGTTCTATACTGAGTTTTTTCTCTTAGCTCAGTACTAGACTTACAGCTACACTGCCTCTTACTGCCGTCTAGCATCCTCCATGTTGTTGCTTGCGTGTGTGAGAGTATCTTTCACTTCACCTGACCCTCCTCACTCCATACATTTCTGTGGGCAGCTCAGCTGTAACCCAATCACACAGTGGGGTAGGATCCTGTCTCCTCTACAAGATTGATCTCTTTAGTAACTTATGACTGAGGTAGAAGATAAAAAAGCAGGAATGAGAGACAAGGGAGCTGAAGTTGAAAACAGGAACAACATTTTTTTCTCCAATAATATATAATTTAAAGTTTTTTTTTATTTTTGCTTGCATTGCTGGTTTATGGAAAGTTGTTTTATAATTGGATATACACTTTGTAATAGCTTGCATTTGTTAAGGTGTTATAAACATAGTGTTTTTGGTGACACTAAATATAGTTGTGGTTGTTTTTGGCTTGAGCACTGCTATTTTCAATAACCATATTTAAATTAACTGTTGCATTTTAATTTAAAATGTAAAAATAAAATTTGGATTATTCTAAATTAAAAGACACCTATCATTACTTCTAGTAAATGAGCTTGTTACATAATTAAATCTGGATGTCATCAGTATTTACAAAAATTGTTCCTATCACATGTATATGTATGCACATAACTTGGACTGATTTAAATTAAAAATACAAATGTGCCTGCATAGTGTAAATTGTTATGCCTGGCTTGCTCATCAACTTGACATACATTACCAGCCATCTGTGACAGCATAAGATTATTTACTGCCTACAACTAAACTTTACTGAGTTCACATGAAGGAAATAGCTTGTGTTTTGATGGCACATTTCGTTGTCCTATAACTGCATTCCTATTTGCTGTAGAAACGATATTTCATTATCAATGCACAGAAATTGTTGTTACAAGTTTTAGCAATTACCATCAATAAAAATTTTTGTATGTCCCCATTCTCCATAGGAGTTTGTTACAGATCTTTTTACAGCTGTTACAGGTAATATACTATCTGTAGCAGGGGTGGGTAAAACATTTGGTCCTGCCCTGCGCTAAATATACAGTGGAGTAAAAAGTTTTTAGTCAGCCACCATTTGTGCAAGTTTTCCCACTTAAAAAGATGAGAGAGGCTTGTAATTGACATCATAGGTAAACCTCAACTATGAAAGACAAAATGAGAAAACAAATCCCGAAAATCACTTTGTCTGATTTGGAAATAATTTATTTGCAAATTATGGTGGAAAATAAGTATTTGGTCAATAACAAAAGTTAATCTCAATACTTTGTTATATATCAAATGTTTTCTGTAAGTCTTCACAAGCACACACTGTTGCTGGTATGCTGGTCCATACCTCCATGCAGATCTCCTCTAAAGCAGTGATGTTTTGGAGGTGTCGCTGGGCAACACGGACTTTCAACTCTCTCCAAAGATTTTCTATGGGGTTGAGATCTGAAGACTGGCAAGGCCACTCCAGGACCTTAAAATGCTTCTTATGAAGCCACTCCATCATTGCCCTGGCAGTGTGCTTGTCATGCTGAAAGACCCAGCCATGTTTCAGCTTCAATGCTCTTGCTGATGAAAGGAGGTTTACACTCAAAATCTCACGATACATGGCCCCATTCATTCTCTCATGTACACGGACCAGTTGTCCTAATCCCTTTGCAGAGAAACAGCCCCAAAGCATGATGTTGCCACCCCCATGCTTCATAGTAGGTATGGTGTTCTTTGGATGCAACTCAGCATTCTCTCTCCTCCAAATACGACAAGTTGTTTTTCTACAAAACAATTCTACTTGGGATTTATCTGACCATATGACATTCCCAATACTCTTCTGGATCATCCAAATGCTCTCTAGTAAACTTCAAACAGGCTCAGACATGTACTGGCACTGCGGGATCTGAGTCCCTGGCAGTGTAGTGTGTTACTGATGGTAGCCTTTATTACATTGGTCCCAGCTCTCTGCAGGTCATTCACTAGGTCCCTCTTTGTGGTTCTGGGATTTTTGCTCGCCATTCTTGTGATTATTTTTACCCCAAAGGGGTGAGATCTTGTGTGGAGCCCCAGATCTAGGGAGATTCTTTCCGGACCAGACAATGTGATTTTCTGGATTTGTTTTCTCATTTTATCCCGCACAGTTGAGGTCTACCTATGATGTCAATTACAGGTCTCTCTCATCTTTTTAAGTAGGAGAACTTACACAATTGTTGGCTGACTAAATACTTTTTTCCCCCACTGTATATTAGTCAGCAAACAAGTGGCAGCACCTTCGGAGACCAGTGCAGAAGCAGATCTCACTCAAGCTGTTCTTTTCCATGTGCTACTGCGCATGTGCTGACTTTCAAAGCTCATCGCACTAGTTTGCTGACTCTGGGACATCGAGCACATCAGTAGCAACTATAGGCCATGCCATTTATGTCCCAATGTGCTATACATTTCAGGGGAGAAAGGGCATGGACACCACAGCATCTGGCAGACGGAGACTGGAGTGTATTTAAACTCAGGTGTGGAGGGGCATCCAGCATTTCAGGGCCAAGTCTAGTCCATGCCATTTCTACCCTCATATGCTACTGCGCATTGGGGAGAATTGGATAACACAGCAAAGGAAGAACTGAGGCTCAGTAAATTGCTTGAAAACTAAACTTAGGGTGGAGAGGTATCTAGCACTTTAGTAACAACACTCAGCTATGCCTTTTTACTTCCGATATGTTATGGTAGGGAAATAGCAGGGACGAGATTTGCTGTTGATATATTTGTCCATTCAGCAATGTTTAACTGTGATTGTGCTGATTAGGGAGGAAAGCAGTATCATTCATCAAATTAGTAGTAACCTAATGAAGAAGGCAAATCTTTAAGTTGGTAATTTTGTATGGTTTGAAAATTATGTTAGAAATATCCAAATGGCCTTTACGAAAAAAAAAAAAAAAGTTTCCCACCCCTAATCCAAAGGATAATGTAATACAGTGTACTTTTGATAGTCTTACCTTTTTAAAGGCTTTTACTAATTACTTTTAGTTGAAATCACTTATGTTAGCAGTGCATTGAAATAGGATATCCATATGTATTATCTTAGACAGGCAATACATATTAGGAAGTTATCTGTTGATAGCTACAGTATCTCATCCAATTTTAATTCAATAGGAATGAACAAAGAAATCCAACATTCTCAATTTTTATTCTTTTTTATAGATGATTTCAGGGGACATTGAGGTTGACACCAATATACATTAGATAATCATCCAGTCTTTCAGAATTTGACATTTATCTACTGTGTATGGCCAACCGTAGGATTTCAATTATGGTTTGTAACTTTTACTGGAACTAAATGGCAATATTCTAACCATTATGATTGCTATGTATCCAAATTGTACAGTAGGAATCAAATTAGAGGGCAATGTAAGAAGAATTTATAAATGGGTTTGAAGAATTATTCTGGGAATTTTATGAATAAGAATAAATTTAAAAGCAATAGCATATAGCAAACTATTAGTCAATGGAACTATATGGTGTCACATATTTAGATCAGTTGAACTGCCAAATATAGCACAAATAAAACTGATCAAAATCTTTTGAAATTGAGCAGAACTGATATATGTTCCTGCTACACAATATGTTTTTGATATACTTTACAGATTGTTGTTAATAAGTTTATACTCAGTTTGCCATTTTCATTCACAAACATTTTAATCAACCTTTTCCTTAATTGTGCATATTAGATGATGATTAAATATAATTTCTCAAGGCAAGATCTTAATCTAGTTTATAAGGTTCACTTATAATTTGCATAATCATCTAATATGCAATTGCAATAGATAATGTGTAGCGCACATAAGTGTTTTATGTATACGTTTTTCGAATTCTAACAGAATGCATTAGATAACCTATTTATTTTCCACTTTTGCTTGAATTGTTAAGGAATATATCTCTTTTTTACGCCTATATGGATTTAGCAGAGTTTAGCTTGACTATATTATACCTCAGTTGCTGGATAATAAAACTCAGCAGGAGACAATAAATTGTTAGCATATGGACTCGCAAGAAAACGAGGAACCTTGACATGGTTTGCAAGCTTGGGAATATAGTGGCCAATGTATCAACTAATACCTCATATTTGATATTTTTTCACTGTGTCATTTTTTGCCCTTAGTACTGGGAAGCAGTACTTTGTGTTGGACACTTGAAGTGTGCCCAACCAAATAGTAGAAGTGTCATAGGTAGTAAGCCAGCATGGTGCACCAAACATATATGTATAAGTGGCACCCTTTGTATCACCTTATCTATATGCAATTATAATACCAGCAACCACCCCTCTCATGCGAGTGGTTGTCTTATCAGTATTTTTGCATTTGGGCTGTCTCCCTTTGTATGAAATTTTGGCTATTTTGCATACTGGTGTAAACTGTTGTGAATTGGTACTTATGCAATGTGCATTTTTTTATTATTATTCAGTTGCACTCCTAGTGGATGGCTGTCTGAGCTACTGCTCACTAGTCATCTTTACCGGGTATATTTTTCCCAAGTAGCACTGGGGTTTATATTGCCTCCTACTGGGTTTAGTACATTTTCCAGCCACTGAGCTGTAAGTATGGCCTTGTGTTTGTGTTTTTGAGTAAATAATGTCCCAGTTTTCTGTGATTTTTTTTCTTGAATGTATTATAACATATCTGTTCATATTCATAAACAAAGACAATTAAAAGGCATTTAAAAATATGGGATAACTGTGACGTGATAACAAGGTATATACGTTGAACCATCAGGTTGTGTTTTGCTATATCTGTACACAGTATCATGTGTATTACATGACTAACAAAGGTTATGTTTTAAATCCATTTTCCTTTCCAGTCATAATGGATATTTAGATGGTGCAGTTTTTATTTTTGGATAATTGCCTGTGTCTTATATAGACACAATTCTCCACAGCCAAAGCAGAAGCATTTCCTGTTTGGAAGCTAAACTCCTGTGCTCTGTAAAACCCAAGTGTTACACATAGCAAGGAGCTCCCTGCTATTTTTGGTCTTTTCCTTCTTATTGATTTGTTTTCGTTGTAAAGCAACTGTCTCACACCAATCTAACAAGGCAGATCAACTGACCATGGTACACAGCAAGGACTCATTGGTAGTTAGACTTTATATTTGTTAGGTTTTTTTAAACAGATTATAGCGTAAACTCTGTGTGATTGTGCCTAGTGGTTGTTATGTATTCTGTACCAAGCTATCCAGTATCTTGATTGTTACATATTTATTCCAGCCCAGTTTTGTCTAGTTAGTTCTAGTCAGTGTGTTTAAAGGGAACCTGTCACGTAGATTATGCCCCCCTTGTTGAGGGCAGCACAAGCTAGTGACAGACCTGCTGTTTCCAGCACTGTGTCCCTTATTCTGTAAGATACTGTAGTTTTAGAGCATTTAATGCTCAAATCTAATTCATGAGCAGGTGTTAGCCCCGCCAACCAAAGGCTAGCCCCACCAATCTGTCAGTTAGGCCATGTTCACACGGCTTAAAATGGGCCATATTTCGGTCCGTAATTACGCGTGGAATTGCGCAAATTACGGGCTGAAAACGGCCCATTCATTACGGTAATCCACAGTTCTCATAGATTCGCCAAGCGGGGAGATAAGTGACATGTGAATTACCAGCGGCGTATACGCGCTGCTGGTAATGCAAGTCAATGGGCCGGCGAAGTGCATGCTTGCTATCCTTATTTGCTAATTTGTCACCAACTGGCTAACTATCTTTTAAGTTTTGCCATCCATTGCTGAATGTCTTTTATAATGTTTTGTTTGATACTGGTTTTTGTAACTGCTTTTTGCTTGAAATCTGGCTCTTCTGAAAACCTGGGGGTATTTGAGTACTAGGAGCCATATTTAGGACCAAGCAAAGGTGAGTGCTATAGGTTCAGCCAAGTTCTTCAGCCTTTAACCAACCGGGTACACCAGATTTCTTTGCTGTACTTTGTCTTTCTTCTCAGTCTCAGTCTCAGTGACACCTTTTATTTCTTCCTTCATGCTGAAAGCCTTAAGAGGTAGAATCAATGAGGTATGACTTCAATGACAGCCCTGAAAAAAAAACCTTCGTGGTCACCTGATCACACAGAGCTATTGCCCATGTGTCAAGTCACAGAACTACTGAGTTTCCTCCATCAACTGATGTAGAATTGCAGAGAAAATTCACAAATTATATTAAAATGTGTTAAGTTTTGTAAGAGATATTTTTTAAAAAAATATTTTATTCCACTAAACAGCATCACTTTTTCTCTACATACCACTAAGCAGTTTTTACAGAGAATTATTAAAATCACAGTATTCCCTATCAGCTTCCCCACTGCAGATATCACCGTTGCATTTAGCTACATAGTACTCAGTGTGTGGAAGGAGGCCATGCCATTAGCCCATTAATTTATATGTAGTGTAGTGGTTAGTAAAATGCTTATAAAGAAAGGTATTATTTAGTGTTTTCAAAAGAGGTCACTGAGTATCATTGTTGTTTACGGAATATATTGGGAAAAAAATTTTTCGTCAAAATATTTTGTTTACATTCTGGGCTCCATGCATAATTATTGTTCAGGGTGTGGGTGTGTCTGTTCCCACCCTGCTCTGAAAATATGAATGCTTGAATCTGATTTATTATTGACAATTGTTTCACAGTCTAAAATCATGCCAGATCTATCACAGTGGCTTACGCTGTATGATAAATCTGGCGCATGTTTAGACATTTTTGATTAACTTCATACCACTTATCAGTTGGCTTAGATTGTGCTAATAATTTTACCAGAATTGTGCCATGCAATATTACACACCAGTCATGGCTCTTTCAGATACCATAGGCTTTTAGTAAAGTCACACTCTTTTCTCAAAAAAAATAAATAGTATATGTGGTGTACAACATGTGGGCAAAATTGTTGGTACAATTCGGTTAAAGAAAGAAAAAACAACAGTGGTCACTGAAGTACTGTAACTTTAAACTAACAAAAGTAATCAAAATAAGACACTGCATTTAAATTGTGGTTCAGGTGAAAAATAAAAAAAATAACTAATGGAACCCAACTGGACAAATTACTGCAACCAAACAATTTCTGTAACACTTGAGAACAGGTCAATGCTTTGCTATTAGCCATTATTTGATGTTTTTAGCTATGTGTTTTTTTCATTATCCTCTAGGAAGACCCATGACCTGTGATTGAAACCAAGCTTTTTGATGTTGGGCAGCACATTTTGCTCCAGTATGTCTTGACAATCTTGAGATTTAATTGTCCTTTGCACAGATTGAAGACACACTATGCCAGATCCAGCAAAGCAGCAGCAAAACTTAACTGAGCTGTCTTCAGTTTCAAGGTATGTACATTGTTCTTTTCTTTTTATGCTTCATTTTTGCATCTGTGAACATATAGCTAATGTGACTTGCCAAAAAATTCCAGTTTTGTCTCATTTAACCAAAGGACATTCTCCCAAAAGCTTTGTGCCTTGTCAATATGCAATTTGGCAAATTCTAGTCCCGCTTTTAAAATATTTACTTTCAACAGTGGTTTCCTCCTCGGTTGTCTTCCACTAAGTCCACTTTGGCAAAGACAGGGACAGATAGTGTGATCTGACACTGATGAACTTTGACCTTGGAGTTCACCTCTAATATCTTTGGAAGTTGTTCTGGGCTCTTTGGTTACTAGTCGTATTATCTGTTTCAATTTATCATCAATTTTCGTCTTGCAGCCACATCCAGACAGGTTAGCTACAGTCCCTTAGACCTTACAGGGGTTGTCTCACTACAAAGATTAGCTTTCAACATGTAGGGAAAAGTAAATGAAGATGTTTTGTTTATTTTTCTTTGTTGAGGATTTTATCAGATCTGATTGCACTCAAGTTTCTCTAGGATACTGACCTGCTCCTCCCTGCTGTCACGTGCTGTTTGTCTTCTCTGATAGCAGGGATGACATCATCACACAGGTCACCACACAGAACTGCAGGCAGCTTGAGATCTTGAGAGTTATCTGATCTAACAAACAAAGAAGACTAATTACTTTTGTTTACTTTAACTCTGAAGCTCTCGAGACTTTGACATGAGAGCAGGAGAAATTTATCTAGAGTAATTAGCAGACCTTTTAATACCAGAGATGATATGCTAATCACCCACAGTCTGACAAGGAAGAGACAGGATGCATGAATGAAAGCTGATTTTGGCTGGCTCTGTGAGACAGCCCCTTTAAATTTCTGAATAATATGTGCAAGTAGAGTAACAGGAACATGAAGCTGTTTGGAGATTGTATTTAGCCTTTACCTTTAACATGTTTGTCTATAATTTTCTTTCTAATCTACTGAGACAACTCTCTCCTTTGTTTCCTTTAATCCATATTCATTATGCTTTACACCATGATACTAAACAGTAGAGTGATTACTTTTCACCCTTTAAATAGGCAGACTGACTGATTATAAATTTAAAGACACATATGATGCTAATCACAGTTTAACATGCTCTTAATGTCAAATTATTTAAAATTTTTTATAGTGGTACCATCATTTTTGTCCAGGCTAGATTTTTTTTTTCTTTTTTGTTGAACCACAATTCAGATGCATTGTTTGATTTTCATTAGTTCGTTTTTGAGGAAATTGAAATTTATTATTACTTTTTACCATTTCAAGTTATTTCAGTGACCATTTTGGGGTTTTCTTTCGTTAATAAAAAGATGTGGAAGCCAGTATTTTTTTGTATTTGCCATTTAATATTCTTAATACTCTCTTTAAAGCTATTCTTTCTGCTTGCTCGTCCAAATGTAGTGGACAAAGCCATAATAGAAAAAGATTTCAGTAAACCACTATTTTATACATATGGGAGACAGGAGGTCTGTCAGGTACAACATTAGCCATTTGCTGTATAAGAGGAAGTGATGTCAGAGAAGGGGATGGTGCTTTATTAACTTTAACATCAATTTTATTTATAGCCATTTCTGGTTTTAACATTGACTCAAATAGAGGGTCGACATTTCGAACTGATGGTTATGTCTGATTTCTAAGCATATAAAATCTTCATATATTTATTATTAAGCTTCATAAAATAGCCAAATTTGAGGCATAAGGCAACGCATACTTGCTATTGGTAGAGTGGCAGTGAATCCTTCATACAATTATAGGTTTCATAAGGTCCGTATGATGATGCAGCTTCCACTGCTAGCATTCAAATGAGGTTAGCTTACTGATCGGCAGCTGATTGCACACCTGTTGCAATGTTTCAAGGAAGGTCCCTCTTTGTCAAGCATGCTTGACAAAGAGGGACCTCCCTCGAAACGTTGCAAGTATGAAATAATAGCCTTATGCCTTATGCTTCAAATTTTGGCTATTTTATGAAGCTAAATAATAAATATATGAAGATTTTAGATTAATCAGTCTGTTGCTTTTGAAGTTGTGCAATATATGAGAGTAGGTTGAAGCTCTCCTAACCAGACAGGGCAGTACATGTTGTTCCTTCTGTGCTTATACCATCAAATATCACACTACAATTTCTAAGCATCTAAATGCCTCATGCTCTGCTAATCCAGCTCCAGTGATGTCTTCTGTCTTACCTCCTGTTTGAAGTTCAACATGGAGTTGGGTTGCCAAATCTGATAACTGATAATGTCATCAGGCAGCTTATTTAAAGGAGAGGCTGCCACGAATTTCATTTTTCTGATTGTGGTACATTTACTTTTCTGGCTTTTATTTCTTGAATTACTAATTCGAACTTCTGATTGACCTTGATCTTGATTGACTGCTCCAGTTAACATCTCTAACATTTAATTGGTTTTAATATTTAAGGGGTGTACTCCAGGTTTTTGTCAATAAAAAGACTGTTGCTGTGTCTTCTGTCTCTTCATGGCCAGGTGGGGTCCTGGTCAGTGAAAGTTTCCTCTCCTCTAAGGGAAATATGCACTAATCAATATGAATCAAAACTGAAAATAGCGGGACAAAAGTTTTTCAGCAACGTAAGTCTCTTTCACCAGTGAAAATTTTCCTGAAGTTTCATTTTAAGAAAACATTTCAAGTATATTTTAAGGAACATATTTAACTTATAATAACAATCTGACGACACTGTAAATGTCAGCAATCTCCCTACTAATTCAAAATACAAATACGAAATGGAATTAGTAACCCTAATACATACATTTTATTTAGGAGTACAAAAATATGCAAAAAACGCACAAGCAGCACAGATTTAAAAAAATAGGGACAAATAGATAATGAATGATACAAAAGGGGATCTTACCCTAGTAAACCTTAGGGGGTTAGATAACTAACCCTTCGTTCCCTCCGATAAGGCGCTAAGATCACCCTAAAAGTCCCTCACCGAAATGAATCCCAACATCTTTTGATCCTCGCAAATATTCTTAGGATCTCTTCAGGGGACAGGTAAAGAATAACAATGAAGAGCTTACATATACATATAATGAACAGATTGTGGTGGGAGGTTCAAAGTCTAGAAAACTACATCAAAAACAATATTGTACCTCAATGCCTTAGAATCACCTTAGTTCCATCTAATCGCAATAGATCTCTCTCCTTTACCACTAAATGGGAACAGGAGGCCACCCTTAGTTCCATACGGTTCATGAAATCATTGCTAGATGAGGAGAAGATTGTCCTTGAGGATTTAAATCTAAGACTCAAAGAACAGATAGAGGTGACACAAAAATTCTCAGGAGAACCGGAGTTTATCAATAAAGGAAAACAATTACAATTGGTTATAGAAAGCTACCAACACCATCTTAAAGAAAAGAAGCACAAGCAACTTCTTTGGGACTTAGCTTATTTTCATCATAATAAGGTTTATACATCTTTATCAGTAAAAATTTCACAAAAAGAGTCATCTGTGGATCTTTCATCAACGGAAACAGCGGCATCAGATATGGATAGAAAGTCTACATTGAGAAATTCTAGATCTCACTCCAGATCTAGAGGTGGTAGAGGTAGAAGAGAAGGTCAGGGAGGTCTTTTTATCTGAATAAGTTGCCCTACATTGGCATTTCCTTGTTAAGGGCTATCCTGAATCTGTGTTGCGACAAGCTTTACAGGCAGCATTGGCAGAGGAATGATCTGAACTCTTAGGGCGACATGTATGAATCTCGCCGCGTCGGAGCGCACATTTTCGCCAGTTTTCCGGTGAAATTTGCGCCGGTGTGTGAGGCGCAGTGCAGGACTTAGGCGCAGTGCGGGACTGCGCCTAATATTCGCCGCCCGACGTAGTGCGATCATACATGCGGTGTAACATCCGCCACGCCTCACCAGTGTGTGAGGAGGAGTGCGGGAACTTAGGCGCAGTGCGGGACTGCGCCTAATATTCGCCATCACCGCACCTCGCCAGTCTGTGGGGCGCAGTGCGGGACTAAGGCGCAGTGCGGGAATGTGCCAAACATGTAGTCCTAATCAAGACCAATCACTTGGCCAATCACAAACAGAGCTCACTCTGCATTACTTTTCCCCATAGAACTTTATGAGAAGGTAGCACAGCCGCTGATTGGCTAAGCTGGACGAGCCCTCTAGCCCCCAACAATAACCGTTCTAGAATATTTCCATTGAAGTATTAACTTTTAGGGCACCTTCTATGGCGCCCTTCTTTCTCCACTCAAAATAGACGCACTACATATGAGTGTTGAGCGATTACTTTGGCTCATCGACATCGGTCGATGGTCATAGTCGACCATCAAAGACAAGTATTCGATGGTCGATGATAGATTATGATCGATGACCATTAAAGTCTTAGGGAGAGCAACAACACCTTCATTTACACCCAAACTGGGCTGGAGACAGTGGA
The DNA here is from genome assembly GCA_025379985.1 of Phyllomedusa bahiana. Lineage (NCBI taxonomy): Eukaryota > Metazoa > Chordata > Amphibia > Anura > Hylidae > Phyllomedusa > Phyllomedusa bahiana. The sequence continues at coordinate 12,802 of JAODAL010038067.1, forward strand.
ATTTAATATCCCACAACAGTTAATTGGTTACGTGTGTACGTCTTGGGCAACACAATTAGGTTATAAAAGCCACAGAAAAAGAAAATCACAGACATTCACTATCCCTGTCTTGTACCACAGTCATGACCCTTAAACCTGCATACCCACAAATTAAAAAAGTGCCAGAAGCAGTATGATTTGAACCTTCATTTTACTTGAACTGGACATTGAATATCCCTGTCCTGGAAAGCAGCATGAGCCCCTAACCTGATGACCCCACATTTAAAAAGTGCCGGAAAAAGGAGTTTTCAACACCATGTTAGTTGAACTGGACATGACTATACTGCCTGGGGCACAGCATGAGCCCCAAAACCTGCATGACCCCACATTTAAAAAGTGCCGAAAAAGTAGTCTTTCCAACCACCATTTTAGTTTCACTGGACATTGACTATACCTGTCCTGGGACACAGCATGAGCCCCAAACATGCATGACCCCCACATATTAAAAAGTGCCCAGGAAAAAAGGAGTCTTTCACACACCATTTTAGTTTTAATTTTCACCTGGACATGACTATACTAGTCCTGGGCACAGCATGAGCCCCAAACCTGCATGACCACCACATTTAAAAAGGCCGGAAAAAGAGTCTTTCAACCACCATTTTAGTTGAACTGGACATTTGGGCTATACCTGTCCTGGGCCAGGCATGAGCCCCAAACCGCATGACCCAATATTTAAGAAAGTGCCCCCCGGAAAAAGGAGTCTTTCAACCACCATTTTAGTTTCATGGGAATTTTGACTAGTACACTGGTCCTGGGCCACTGCATGAGCCACAAACCTGCATGACCCCACATTGAAAAGTGACGGAAAAGGAGTCTTTTAACCACCATTTTAAGTTTCACTGGGACATTGACTATACCTGTCCTGGGCCACAGCATGAGCCCAAATCTGCATGACCCCAATTCAAAAAAGTGCCGGGCAAAAAGGAGTCTTTCAACCACATTTTAGATTTCACGGACGATAGAATATCCCTGTCTGGGCATATTCATGAGCCCCAAACCTGCATGACCCCCAGATTAAAAAGTGCCGGAAAGAAGGAGTATTTCAACCACCATTTTAGTGTCACTGGACATTGACTTTACTTGTCCTGTGGCCACAGCATGAGCCCCAAACCTGACATGACCCCCACATTTAAAAAAGTGCCGGAAAAAGGAGTCTTTTAACCACCATTTTAGTTTCAATGGGACACTGACTATATTGTCCTGGGCCACAGCATGAGCCCCAAATCTGCATGACCCCAGATTAAAAAGTGCCGGAAAAAGAGGTGTTTTCAACCCACCATTTTAAAAGTTTCACTGGAATGGGACTATCCTGGTCCTGGGCAAGAGCATGAGCCCCTGTGTGTGCCTGCATGACCACAGATTTAAAGTGCCGAAAAAGGAGTCTTTCAACCACCATTTTAGTTGAACATGGACATTGATATTACCTCTCATGGGCACAGCATGAGCCCTTAAACCTGCGATGACCCTAGATTAAAAGTGCCGGAAAATGGAATCTTTCAAGCACCATTTGTAGTTTCAATGGACATAGGACTATCCTTTGTCCTGAGGCCACAGCAGGAGCCCCAAACCTGCATGACCCCAAGATTTAACAGTGCCGGAAATAGGAGTCTTTCAACCACATTTTAGTTGAACTGGCATTGACTATACCTGTCCCTGGGCCACGCATAGAGCCCATATACCTGCATGACGCCCAGATTAAAAAGTGCGAAAAAGGAGGTCTCAACACATTTTAGTTTCACTGGACATTGACCTAGTACCTGTGCTGGGCCACCACGCATGACCTCGACACCCGCTCACTCTGCATGACCCCAGATTAAAAAGTGCGCGAAAAAGGAGTCTTTCAACCACCAATTTTTAGTTTCACTGGACGCATAGTCTATCCCTGTCCTGGGCACAGCATGAGCCCCACTAAAACCCCTGCATTGACCCCAGATTGTAAAAAAGTGCGGAAATAGGAGTTTTCAACCACCATTTTAGTTTCACTGGGACATATACTGTCCCTGTTCCTGGGAAGCACTTGCCGCTCGTATGAGTGCGGACCAATTGAGCTTCACTTGGAAATTACTGGTGGTTAACGCCCTGTTCACCCAGGTGCCCTTTTTCTTGGCATTCCTTTTTCTATTTTTACTAAACGTGCTGGAGGAAAATTGTTCTCTTAGTTTGTTCTCGTCAGTTGTCCATACTCCATGTCCTCTGAATAACTTACATCCTGGTCAAGGTTTTCCTGTAACCTCCCTTGTACAAATTCAGAGGAATTTTTTTACCAGCTATTTGTACATGCAAGTTTTTTAGTAGTTTATTCTAGAAATCACATTTTTAAAATAGGATGGAATCCACCATGTCTTTGTTTCTCTTTTTTTCTTGTATTAATGGGTTGTCTCAATCAGGGATGATAGCTATATTAAAGATCTTGCAAAAACAAGTATTTTGCAATATGTGTCCATTAACAGTGTCCTACATATTCCTGTTTCTGAAACACCATCACCCTTGAGCCACTCTTGACAAATTGTGAAGAACAAATGTCTGTTAGAGACAACAAAATTTTTAAATAATATTACCTTAATTAAATCTGCATACACCCAAATCGACACACCCAAAATTCAAAGCAGTTGACCTCCCGCAGCCCCCCCCCACTCAATTCCCCCCCCCCGTTCCCCCCACTAAACAAATGTCAGTTTGAAACAACCATGTTTTTTTTATTAATCATGACCTGTAGTCTCGTGCATGTCCAGCTCCAACTCGCGCACCAAACATTCAAAGCATGGGACTCTTGAGCACTTTGAAATTGTGAAGAACAAATGGTCTGTTAGAAAACAACATTTTTTTTATAATATGACTGTAGTATAGCTGCATGTCACAGCAAAATGCCCCCAAAGTCAAAGCATCGCTCATTGTAGCCCCTTTGTTTCCACTTGTACCGCCCCACTGTGTTGTTAGATATATATATAATTAATCCTATCACACCCCCCCCCCCCTAGCGACCAGTAGATATTTGCTGCCTACCACCGCAGCCTTACCCTCCAACTTATAAATCATAGCTTCACCGACCCCCCTCCCCACCAAAATGTGTGATGTATTTTAGCCATAACCCCCCTCCCCTAACCCGCCCCCCACTTTCCCTGCCTTCCACAGGCCCCCCCCCCCCCCCCCCCACTAATTCCATAGCTTATATCCTCCTCACACTCGCAACATGACCTCAAATCCATTGACAATGCGAAAAACTTCTAAAGATAAAGTTAGTAAATGGAATAGGTGTTGTAATGGAAAACTTGCTGTATTTTACAGTCCCTAAAGCAAACAGCAAAATGAATGTTGGGAAAAGAGAATAAAATTGCAGTAAGAAAATGATCATTTTAGAGAATTACATCTTTCAAGAGGACTATTTCTGTTTTGAAGAGGAATGTGAAGTAGACTGGCAACTAATCGGTGACCTCGGCAATTGGGGCAACAAATCATGAGTGATCCATGCCTGATTCATCTATGAAAGTCACAAAGATCCACATTATCTGATGGAAAGCCGGATGCGTTTGTCTGTAATGGACTCCTCCAGCTGTGCTGAAGTACGCCTCAGGATATGACGCTGGCTGCTGGGCAGGAAACACCTCTATGCTGGCGAGCGAGCTCGGGCCATTTGTCCATTTTGGATACCCAGAAGTCTATTGGGTTCCGAACACATACAAAAACATCGGTGTTGAGACGCAGATAGTCGTGCACCATGATCTTAAGCTGGTCTCTGTGTGTTGGATGTGTGACCTGCATTGAATGCGTTGGTGAGGTGGTAAATAAAGATTGCCAGAGGTCACCCATTAGGCTTCTGCCACCTTGCCTGCTGCTGCTGCTGCCGCTATGGCTACTTGGCACTCTATGCTGTCACGTCGCGATGTTGTTCCTCACGCGCGCGACCATTGAAGAAAGTGATCAGACGCAACAGATGTCTCCAAGTTGATCAATCAGCGAGGTCTCCATATCTGCATTTTACCTCTCTATTTGGGGTGGGTGGAAGGAAAGTGCCTGAGTTTTGTTTTGTACCGGGGATCCGGGAGGGTGGCCACCAGTAATGTTGTTCATTTTGATGGCCTTAATGCGAGGATCATGTTGGAGGAAATGGAGCATCCAGCACTCATGTGAGAGATGGCCTGATTTCCCAAGCCTCTGGGTCGAGGGGCACTAGCAAAACTGAACTTCCTCATCTTCCTACTCTGCCTCAAATTAGCGCCAACCTCTTTCCAATGGCAGGCGACGTCTGGTAACGTTGGGTGTATAGGATAACTCCTTCTTCTCCTCCTCCTTCTTCCTCCGACACAGCTTCAACACAGCCTGACTTGCCTCAGATGATGCACCCTGAGAGCTGATGCACTGCTTGCACTAGCCTGGACCCGAACCACTGCCTAATGAAGACCGGATAAACTGTCGGGCCTTGTGGATTCGACGGAGAGAATGGCTCCGTTGTCCGCATCTGTGTCCATCTTCCTCCTCCGTCGCTCGGCGGGACCTGTTGTTCAGAGTGTCCAACGATCGTTCCAGAACTAAGCATCACCACAATGGCTCAGCTGACAAGGGCATCGTCCGCATTGACAATTTTTGGTGGCTTCTTCAAAAGACTGGCAAGGATGAGTGCAGAGCTCTTTCACCTGCCTCACTCACGGTGGCTCTAACCCCGAGGTCTGCAGCTGTTGTCTGGCCATGTGTCACTTCGTACTGTGTAATGACTTTGCGCTGCTGCCACAATCGCTGGAGATTTGGAGGGTGGAATTCCAGTGTGTTTCACGTCAACAAGGAGAGGTTGACGGGGAGGCCGAGGCTGACGCTGCAACGCAGCCAGTCGGGACGAAGAAGGGTGCGAACCAGCGGAAGTGCGAAAACCTTAGACTTCGAAGCCTTCCTCAGCAGGCAGTGTGTCAGACCCGGGTAGCTCTTTAGAAATTTCTGGACGACAAAGGTTCATGACATGTTGCCAGGCTAGGGATTGTGCTCCAGCCTGACGATCTTAAGGGGGGCCAGCAGATTTCGCCCGCTATCGCACCACCTTGCCTGGCACAAGGTTCTTGGCACCCAGCCAGCTCTCGGTCTCAATGCGGGGAGCTGTCCCAGCTCTGACCGTGTAGGGGACGGTCTCAAGACAGATTAATTTCCACACGGCCTGGTTTCTTTGGGCAGTGATTCTCACAGAGGGACCTTGGGGGAAAGAAACCTGCACCTTCCCTGCGGTTTTTGAAGAGCGGTGCGCCGAGCCTGAGAGCCACCGTCAACCCCCCAGAGACATCACCCAGCTCACCCAGTAAGTGTAAACAGAGATATCAGCGCCTTTGGCGGTGCTTACTAGTCCATGTGTCGGTGGTCAGATTTGGACTTTTCCGCCACAGATGCAGGACAAGCACTTGAAATTTTAGATGACACGTGGATGGCCAGGGCAGGGACGGCTTTTCTGGCAAAAGAAATGCCTGCTCGGCATCAGGTATTGGGGGAGGCAAGGGCATGACGTGGTGGCAAACCCATCTGTGTCCACCTGATGGAAAGGCAACATTTCCAAGGCCACAAGCCTGGCAATGCCGACATTCAGGCTTTTGGCTTTGGGATGGTGTTTTTCTTTCTCCTCCAAACCTGGAGGACAGCAGGCTGGCTACTAGACGGGCAACTGTACGGCGTGCAGGTCGTAAAACTGGCATGAAGGAGAAGGGGTAGGATGGGTCTCTGGTGGTGCTGGTGGTACTTCGGGCGACGGTGGAGGCTGAAGCGGAGCTGATCTCTGATCATGACTCTGAGAGACATGGGCAGCTGAGGAACGCTTGGTGGTGGCGGAGGAGGAGGCAGAGACAGAGGGTGTGACAGTGGTTGGAGGCCCGGCGTCGGTCTGGCCTTTTTTGGCCAAGTGTTGCCTCCATTTCAACTCATGCATTCGCTGCATGTGACTAGACATGTTGGTGGTGGTTAACCACCTAAGGTTCTTGCCTCTACTTATGCGTTTACGACAAAGGTGGCATATGACATCGCTTGGTGAATCAGAGGCTTGCTCAAAGAAGGCCCAGGCTTGAGAGGTCCTGGACCTTTTTGACGACGATAAGCGAGGAGCGGGGTTTGCGCTGACCGTGGCTGGCGGAATCATATCAGCGGACTTCTGCGACCGCCCTCTCCCTTTTTGAGGTGGAACCTGTACTGACACTACCCCATCGTCTTCCTCCTCGTCCAGTGATGAAGCGCTCGCAAGCAAATTCTGCTGAAAAGACCACGTTGGATCCGCAATGTCGTCATCATCATCATCAACACAGGTGACTTCGTCGTCCTGACATTCTGCATCCAGGAGCTGCGGGCTACAAGCAAGAGGGACTGCAAGGCGTTGCCGCCCGCCCGGGATTTTTGCCGATTGACCGGCTTCCTTCTCCTCCTCTGATGGCATCAGTAACTGGGCGTCAGAGCAGAGAAAATCATCCTCTTTGGCCTCTTGATCTTTTGACATGCCTTCTGACCCCAACCGCATTTTGTCATCAAAGAGGTCTTCAGAAAATGGATTATCCACAGTGGTGGGTACACGAGTTGACATTTGGGCTGCTTCATGTTGGACGGATGCTGATGATGCTGATGACGACATTTGTGGCCGTGAATGGGAGGACGAGGAGGTAAGACTGCTGGATGCAGGTTGCATTAACCACTGAAGGACAGATTGGCGACGCTGTTCGTTACTGAGATTCACAGGGCCCTGACCCAGCGATGACATGCCTGACGGTCCTGCAACCGACGATCCGCTGGCATGCGTGTTGTCGCCAGCACTGGAAGGAGCACCTTCTCTCGTACCTCTACCTCCATGTCCTACCCCCCTCTTTGCTCGCTTACCACCTGCATTTCGCTCCATGTTCAGAAAGATAAAAATTTGAGAAGGTATGGAAGAGTTTTGGAAAGTCTCTTATTAAAAGACGGCAAATCACAGCTATACTCAAATCCCTCAAATCCAAAAAAAATTGCTGTATTCACATTTAACTGCAAAGTAGATCTATCAACAAAGCTGGCCTGCGCCAAAGTGAAAAAACACGTATCTGAAATGTATTCGGATAATACAAGGTATTTTTGGCACCTGTCAATTCACCTGTGGTGACTACAAAATTGCTGTATTGACATTTAAATGCAAGGTGCCTCAATAAACAAAGCTGTAGTGCGCCAAAGTCAAAAAATACGTATCTGTAATGTATTCAGAAAATAAAAGGTATTTTTTGGCAACTGTTAATAATAAAGCTATTGCAGTGCAATGTGTACACTAAGTCTTGATGAACTTTATCCAGTATTCTTTATAGAGCTTGTCTGTGTTCGACCGCGGGGGCCCCCCACGTTCTCCCCCTGTGACTTTACAGCGGTAGATGCTCCTTTGAAATTCTCTACCTAACTATATAAAATCTTCCAATCTCTAATCTAACTAAGTTGTAAGGATCACAGCTAACAGTAGAGCTTTCTCTGTGAAGAAATAGAATAATTTCGCTGAGCTGTTTGGACACAGGCAGAGTGCACGTCCTACTGCTATGAGACGCTGAGAGACACTGAGGCTGAACAGGAAGGGCTGTTCTATGTAAAACGAGGTCATGTGATTTTTCCAGCCAATCGCAACCATACACATCCCAGTCATGACGTCGCACACACATCTCACCCTGCTCTATTCTGTAAGCTGATTTGCTGGCCGCCAAAATGACAGGAAGCGCCGAAAATGGCGCGATCTTAATAGATGATGCACAGATTTTAACCTAAATTATCGCATGATCTAAAAATTTCGATCAACATAAAAACTGTGCCGATTTCAACTTTGTCGATAATAATCGCTCAACACTAACTACATATGATTGGTGGATTCATATCTGCCGCCTGGGCTCAACCAATCAGCTGTTTTCTGCCTTTTTTACTGTATTTTGAACTGTCCGGCTTTGCATTTGATTGGTCCATACTTCTCCATAGCTTATAATGGTTCACTGTCCCTCCTATTCTGATTGGCTGGTTTATGATGACCAGTGAGAAGAGCTTAAATAATTTGAATTACTGTATTTCCTGGCAATTATCTATAGCGCAATTCCTGATGTAGCGCCGGTCTCGGCGACAAACGCATTGTTAGGGATTTGATTGATTTATGTTTATAGAAGGTTTCAGCTCTTTTTCAGATAATATTTCTCACTTAATAAAAACGATTTTTTTTATTCATACTCCATGCTGCACGGCGCTGAGAGCCGAGATTTCATTGCCCTGATCTGGCCATAGACTACAATGGGACAAAGTGGCTCGCGCTCTGATTGGCCGGGATAGCCAAGCCCCCGTTAGCTCAACCAATCAGCTCTTTTCTGCATTTTTACTGTCCCACCTTTGCATTTGATTGGTCAATACTTCTCCATAGGTTATAATGGCTCACTGTCGCTCCTATTCTGATTGGTTGGTTTATGCCGACCAATGAGAAGCGCTTTCAGAATTTGAATGACTGTATTTCCCGGCAATTTCGAATATCCCAATTCCCGATGTTGCGCCGGTCTCGGCGACAAACGCGTTGTTAGGGATTTTATTTCTGTATTTTTGTAGAAGGTTTTAGCTCTTTTACAGAGAAGGTTTTACACTTAATAAAAACGATTTATTTACTAATATCATCCTACGGCTGGAGATTTCAGTCCCCCAAATCTCTCCATTGACTAAAAAGGGAAAGTAGTTGCGCTTGTTTGGGCCCGGGGGAAAGCCAACCCCCGCTACTTCAACCAAATATTTTTTCTGCATTTTTTCTGTATTTTAAAATTTCCCCCTTTTAATTTGTTTGGGTAAATTTTCCCCAAAGGGTTTTAAAAATAAGAGGGGCGAATTAAATCAAACGAGGGAATTTAGTTTAGAATTTCAGGAAAACTGGGTTTAAAACGAAGTCGACGTTTGGGGATTGGGTGAAGAAGTGTGCTTTTGATTAAAAAATGGCTCGAGCACATGGCTTTAAACATGGGGAAAAAAGCACTCTGGGGGGAAGAAGGGCAAGCCTCATGACATGTCAGAGATAAGCCAATCAGAGACCCGGGAAATCGGAGAACCGCCTATATAATCCCAGCGCGATGGGGGAGCTCCAACTCCTCTCACTGTACTGATCAGTAAAGGTGCTCCCATGGTGCTTGTAATACTCTTACTGAAGAAAAAATTTTTAACAGCGTTTTTTTTGGGGGTGTCTCAGCTTTCAGAGAGCTTCTTTTAAACGTTCTTTCTGATTTTGTGGGGTATTGGATCTGAAGTCCATGTGGCCCAAATGCAGCTGCATAAAATTTTTAATGCTATTTAAAAGACATTGAAATCCAAGAGGATCAAACCGTTCCTGTTGTTTAAATTAAAGAAAACGGGTTTTTACAATACAAATACCACTTCATTTTTGGCTGCTCAATTCTTTTGCGCAATTACACCCAAAGGGGTTTAAATTAATCGTTGTTCGCTGTTGTGGTGACTAAAAGAAACCCCCTTTTTTTCACCGCAAAAAATATATTTTTCCTGTCAAATTTCACAACGAAGTTAATTACATTTTTTCTTTTTTGTGTAGCGAAAAAAACCACCATTGTAACACGCTAAAATCCTTGTAGTTTGCGGTTCCCAAATTTTTTGGGGGCGAATTTACACCGGGGGTTAAATTTAAGCTTTTTTTGCTGTGGTAAAAAATAAACCGCTTTTTCACCCCCAAAAAATCTTTTTTTTCCTGTAGAAAATTTCAAAAGCAAAGGTTAACCAATTTATTTCTCTTGTTGGGTTTAGCGAGAAAAAAAACCATTGTAAAACGCAACAAAGCTCTATTTTGGTTGCCAATTCTTTTGCGAAAATTTACCCGGGGGTTTTTTTTAAACGTTGTTCTGCAGTTTACTCAAAAAAAGAAACTTGTTTTTCCCCCCAAGAAAAATTCTGTCATAATTATTCCAAATTTTAAATTTAAACCCTGTTTGGGCTTTTTTTTTCGTAAAATACACAGAGTTTAAAACGGCAATACAAGTCAATTTTCCTGCCCAAATTTTGGGCGCAATTTATATCCAAGGGCTACCAAGCTTCTTAGTGGGTTCATTTGGAGGGAAATACAGGGGGTGGTTTTTATATATACAGATTCTTTATCAAACAGTATCTGTACATCTTGAAAAAACAGTTTGTCAGAAGAAGTGGCAGGGTCTTCATCTGCGAGGGCAAGGCACAATAATTTCCGCCCAGGTCCGAAAAGAAGGGGCGTCCAGCAGGGGTCCCCGGGAGGCCACAATGCCCCCTTTACTAGCAGCCGGTGCAGACTAGCAACCCCAAAGGGGTTTTTATTGGTTTTACTAGGTCACCACTTCCTCCCAAACATCTGCAACCCCCGCCAAGAGCGGTGGGAAGTCAGACACAACCCTTAGTTGGGATGGCCCGGGGGGGGTCAGGGGGCCCCCACCTGTCCTCAACCCCCTCTGCCCCTCCAGTTCCCTCAGTGGAATCTACTATTGGTCTGGGATCAGCGCCACATAAGGAGGGGAAAAAATTTTGGGGGGGAGTCAGCAGCTACTTGCAGCAAAAAAATGGGGGCCCAAAATCCCCCTGCTTCTTGCAGTTGGCGGCAAAGTATATTGTGGGAGGGGCAAATTTTGAGGGGGCACCTCTGCATCCAAACCTTGTGAGGACGCAGTACATAAACACAAATAATATGATGTTCCCCACCGCACTTGGGAGCCGGGTGAGGCAGGGCTTCACATCGTCAGAGAAAGGGGGTCAGGTTGCGCGCAGGCAGCGGCGCAGCCAGCAAGTGGGGTTTTGTGGCCGTGAGTCAGCAGGGTGCAGCAGTGTGAGGTTGGGAGCCAAAGGGCCACGGGGGAAAAAACCCGCTTCGCAGGTCCAAGAAAGTAGGGCACAGGGGCCCAGGGCAGCGGCGGTAGTTTCACTTAGCGGGCATTGGTGGTAAAATCCATACTCAGCGTGTGGCAGTTCTTTGCTAAGACAACGGGGGGCCCAAAATATGGGTATAGTAGAATCTGTGGGCAGAAATGAAGGGGGCCAGGAGTAACGTTGGCCCATGGCCCGCTCAAAACCCCCATGCGGGCACCATCCGGTGGCCTGGGGAAACGGGCCCAGAGTGGGGGTCCATCCTGCCCCCGCCCCAACAGCAGCAGCGCAGCGCCCAGGGCCGCAGCCATTGCGCCAGTAAAGGGCTCCCCACCTCTGCGTAGGGAGTGTTTCTCTTCGTATCATCTCCTGGTCCAGGTGCCCTGTTCCCGCTATCAGGCGCCAGCTGTCTTCAGCGGGCGTTTGCAAAGAGACAAACAGTATGCGTCCAACCCCCGGCTCCCTGCCCAAGTTGTTGGTATGCAGTCCTCCCTTTCCAAAGGGTGGACTCTGCCCCGTTCAGAGAACAATGGCTTTGCCGACCCGGTGGGAGTTCAAAGCCGTAATTTTTTTTCCCAAAAATGCATACCCCCTTCAAAATTATGAAAAACAGAAGGTGGGCCAGCCTTTGAGTTATGGGTTTTTGTTCCAAGGTGAAAGGCAGCGCGGATCTGGAGCTTTACTAGGGTCGGGGCCGTACATGTCCTTTAAAGGCCCACAGGTGAATGTGTTTTCCTGCCCAGGCACCAACAACTTGGGCGGAGCGCCGTTTCTCCTTCACTTTGTCAAACTGGGGCTCCTGCCCAAATGTCCCCCCCCCTCCTTACCACCACCATCTCAGCCCCCCAAAGTACTGCTCCATCATACCACATGTGTGGGGCACAGGGGTTTCACGCAGTTCTAAAACCTGGCTTCCCTCGGCAACAAGTAACAGGGGGGAAAGCTCCGCTCATGCACAAAAAATCGTGTGTGGCTTTCCCCGGGCCCCCAACTGCAAATCGGAACCTGGTGACGGACAATGGGAGAACATGGTTCCGCCTGCACTGAGGAGGGAGGTCTATGCGCCCGCATGGTCGTGTTAAATCTGGTTGTGAAAAGGGTTCCCGAATGTGTTGAGCGATTATTATTGACAAAGTTGAAATCCAATTTTTTTTGTTTTCGAAATTTTTTTGATCATTGATAATTAAAAGGTAAAAACTGTCATCATTTTTAAATCGCCCATTTTTGGTGCTTCCGAATTTTGGCGGCCCGCAAATCAGATTACAGAATAGAGCAGGGTGAGATGGTTGGGGACGTCATGCTGGGGTGTTATGGTTGCGAGGGTGGAAAATCACATGCCCCCCCTTTTACATAAACGCGTTTTTCCCGTTCAGTCGTGTCCCCTTTACCGTCTCATAGGGGTGGCGGCGCTCTTCCTGTGGCCAAACAGCTCAGCGAAAATTATTTTTTTGCACAGAAAACCTCTACTATTACTGGATCCTTACAATTTTGTTAGATTAGAGATTTGGGAAATTTTATTAGTTGGAGAGAATTTTAAAAAAGCTCAAACCCCTGTAAGCCCCCCGGGGGGGGGGGGGGGGGGCGCGGGCCGCGGGGAACACAAAACCCATAAAGAAACTGGATAAAGTTCACCAAGACTTTTTTGTTTTGACTTGCACTGCAATATCTTTATTTTTAACAGTTTTTCTTTTGAAATTTTTCCGGATATTGGCACCTGAAATTATTTAGGGTAACCCCATTTCATATCTGCAGGTCCTTTTGTTAGGTGCAAAATTTCCCCTTTTTTATCAGAAACTTTCAGATAGGGTTTTTTTCAATTTTACCCTTCCACCCTTTTTTCATATTTCCCCCTTTCACTTAAAAACTGAAAACAGCAATTTTATTCACCCCCGGTATTTTAAAGGTGCAAAAAAATACGTTTTATTATATGAAAACATAAAGATAGTGTTTTTTTACTTTGGGGGCACTAAGTTTTTTCATTGGGCTTGCCGTAAACTTAAAAAAGCAATTTTTTAGTCACCACGTGAATTGAAAGGTGCAAAAAATACTTTTATTTTAAACATTTCAGAAAAGTGTTTTTTGCTTTGGGCCTACAACTTTGTTCTTACGCAGCTTGCCCTAAAAATTAAAACAATTTTTAAATAAAACGGTGAATTGAAAAGGGCAAAAAATACCGTGTAATACGAAAAATAAAGTTCGTGTTTTTTTATTTGGCGCACTACAGCTTTGTTTATTGAGCAGTTGACGTAAATCTTAAAAAAGCAAAATTTTAGTCACCCCAAAGGGGAATTGAAAGGTGCAAAAAAAAAACTTAATCGAAAACATCGATACGTGTTTTTTTGACTTTGGCGCACTAAAACTTTGTTCATTTTACGCAGTTTCATAAAACTAAAACAGCAATTTTAAGTCACCACAGGTGAATTGACAAGGTGCAAAAAATACCACCCGTGTTATTATAAGAAAAACAATAACAGATACTGTTTATATTGCTTTGCCACAACAGCTTTGTTCATCTGACGCAGCTTGCCACGTAAAATCTGAAAAACAACAATATTATATCACCACAGGTGAATTGGAAGGTGCAAAAATACCGTGTATTAATATGAAAACAAACAGAACGTGTTATTTTTTTTTTTTTTACTTTGGAGCGCACTACGAAGCATTGTTCATCTGATGCAGCTGCACTAAATCTTTAAACAGCAATTTTATAGTCACCACAGATGAAATTGAAAGGTTGCAAAAAATACAGTGTAATTATACGAAAAAAAAACGATACGTGTTTTTTGCCCTTTATTGTGCCCAGTCCAGATTTGTTCATAAGACACCCTTGCAGTTAAATTTGAATACAGCAATTATTTTGTTTGATTTTGAGGGGAATTGAGAATAGCTGTGATTTGCCGTCTTTTTAAATAAGAGAACATTCCAAAACTATTCCATACCTTCTCAACATTTTTATATTTCTAACATGGAGCGAAATGCAGGTTGGTAAGCGAGTAAAGAGGGGGTAGCACAATGGAGGTAAGGTACGAGAGAAGTGCTCCTTCCAGTGCGGGCGACAAACACGCAAGCCAGCGGAAATCGTCAGTTGCAGGACCGTCAAGGCCTGACCATCCTGGGTCAGGGCCCCTGTGAATCTCAGTAACGAACAGCGTCAGCCAATCTGTCCTTCAGTGGTTAATGCAACAGCATCCAGCAGTCCATACCCTCCTCGTCCTCCCAGTAAAACGGCCACAAATGTCGTCAACCAGCACCATCAGCATCCGTCCCAACATGAAGCAGCCCCAAATGTCAACTCGTGTACCCACCACTGTGGAATAATCCATTTTCGAGACCTCTTTGATGACAAAATCGGTTAGGGGTCTGAAGGCTATGTTACAAGATCAGAATGATGATTTAGTCTCTCTGACGCCCAGTTTGACTGATGCCAACAGAGGAGGAGAAGGAAGCCGGTCAATCAGCAAAAATCCAGGGCGGTCCGCAATGCCTTGCGGCCCTCCATGCTTGTAGCCCGCACTTCTGGATGTAGAAAGTCAAACGACCAAGTCACCTGTGTTGAGATGATGAACGACATTGGCGATCCATACGTGGTCTTATCCGCAGAATTGCTGCGAGCGCTCATCAGTGGACGAGGAGAGACGATGGGGTAGTGTCCAATACGGTTCCGTCACAACACGGGATGGGCGGGTCGCAGAAGTCCGCTGAATGATTTTTGATCCGCCAGCCACGTCAGCCAAACCCCGGCTCCTCGCTTAATTCGCCGTCAAAAAGGTCCAGGACCCTCAAGCCTGGGCCCTTCTTTGAGCAAGGCCCCATCTGATTCACCCAGCGATGTCATATGCCGCCTTTGCCGGTAAACGCAAAGTAAGGCAAGAACCTAAGTGGTTAGACCACCACCTACCATGTCTATCACATGCAAACGAATGCATGATGTTGAAATGAGAGGGAACACTTGGCCAAAAAAGGCCAACCCCGAACGCCGTGCCTCCAACCACTGTCACACCCTCTTCTCCGCCTTCCTCCTCCTCCGCCACCACCAAGCGATCCCCAGCTTCCCATGTCCTCTCAGATCATGATCAGGATCAGCCTCCGCTTCACGCCACCACCGTCGCCCAATACCACCAGCACCACCAGCGACCCATCCTACCCTTCTCCTATCTGCCCAGTTTTGACAGACACTGCACGCGGTACAGTGCCCAGTCCCTAGCAGCCAGCCTTCTGTCTTTCCAGTTTGGGGCAAAGAAACATTTAACACATAACCCAAAACCATCCCTAAGCCAAAAGCCCGATTCGCATTGCCAGGCTTTTGGCCTTTGGAATGTTGCATTTCTGTCTGGTTGGACACAGAATGGGTTCCGCCCTCGTCATGGCCCTTGCCTGCCCCCAATACCAGATGCCGAGCAGTCATTTTCTTTGCCAGAAAAGCCGTCCCTGCCCTGGCCAGCCCACGGTCATCTAAAAATTGTCAAGCGCATTTGGTCTGCTTCTGTTGGCCGGAAAAGTCCCAATCTGACCACCGACACAGACTAGTAAGCACGGCCAAGGCCGTATATCTCAGTGACAGCTCACTGGTGAGCTGGGTGGATGTCTCTGGGGGTGACGGTGGCTCTCAGCTTCGCGCACGCTCTTCAAAACCGCAGGGATGGTGCAGGGCTCTATCCCCCAAGGTCCTCTTGTGGCATCACGTGCCCAGAGAAACCCAGCCGTTTTGAAATTAATCTGTCTTGGAACCGTCCCCACACAAGTCAGGAGCTGTGGACTGGCTCTCCGCAATGAGACCTGAGCGCTGGCTGGGTGACAAGAACCTTGTGCCATGCAAGGTGTGTGCGATAAAAAAAAAAAAAAAAAAACGGGCGAAATCTGCTGGCCAGCCCTTAAGATCGGCAGTGCTGGAGCACATCCCTTGCCAGGCACAAGTCTGAACCTGGTCGTCCAGACATTACTAAAAAGCTACCCCCGGTCTGGACTGCCTGCTAAGAAGGCTCGAGTCTGATTTCGCACTTCCGCCATTCGCAACCCTGCTTCGTCCCGCCTGGCTGCGTTGCCAGCGTCAGCTGCTCGGCACCCGTCAACCGACTCCTTGGATGACCGTGGAAACAACACTGGACGTCCACCCGCCACATGCTCCAGCGATTGTGGCAGCAGCGCAATGTCAAATACACAGTACGAAGTGACACAATGGCCTGACAAAGCAGCGGTGCAGACCTCGGGTGTTGAGCCACCGATGATTGGAGGCAGTGAAAGAGCTCTGCAACCATCCTATGCCAGTTTTGAAGAAGCCACCAAAATGACAATGCCGGACGATGCCCCTTGTCCAGCATGAAGCATTGGTGGTGATCTTAGTTTCATTGGGAACGATCGTTGGACCCTTTCCTGAAAACAACAGGTCCCGCCAGCGACGGAGAGAAGGACACAGATCGGACAAAGGAGCCGTTCTCTCCGTAAATCCACACAAGGCACCCGAGCAATTTCTCAATTGTTATCGGTCTTCTTAGGCAGTGGTTTCAGTCCAGAGCTATTTGCAGGTGGCGTCATCCGCTCTCAGGTTGCATCATCGCAACAAGTCAGGGCTGTGTTTTGAACTGTACCGAGCAGCAGAGAGGAGGCGGAGGAGAGAGAGGTATTCCTAACTAAAAAAAAAAAAAACGACTTACCGACGTCCCTGCCTTGGAAAGGTTTGCGCGAATTTGAGCGAGGAGGAAAGATGAGGAAGATCAGATGCTAGTGACCCCCTCGACCCAGAGTCTGGGAAATCAAGCTCCACTCTCACATGTGTGCTTTGGATGCTCCATTTCCTCCAACATGATCCTCGCATTAAGGCCATCAAAATGAACAACATTTTACTAGGGTGGAGCCCAACCTCTGATCCCCGGTACAAAAACAAAAAACTCAGCAATTTCCTTCCACCCACCAAAATAGAGAGTACAATGCAGGAAATGGAAGACCTTGGCTGTTGATCAACGAGCCATCTCTTGTTGCGTCTGCTTCACTTCTTCAGATTGTCACGGTGGAACAACGCCATCGACGTGACAGCATAGAGTGCCAAGTAGCCGTCGCGCCGCAGCAAGCAGGCAGGGAAGGTGTGGCAGAAAGCAAATTGGTGACCTCATGCAGGCAATCTTTATTTACTATCTCTGCGTCTCAACACACCGATGTTTTTTGGATGTGTTTCTGGACCCAATAACTTCTGGGTATCCAAAATGGACGAATGGCCCGAGCTGGCTCGCCAGCGCCATAGAGGGGTGTTGTCCTGTCCCAGCACCACAGTCATATCTGAGCGGCACCTTCAGCACACCGTAGGAGTCATTACAGACAAATGCATCCGTCTTTCCACAGATAATGATTAATCGTGGACTTTTCAATCAAGATGAATCAGGCAGGATCTCTGATGATGTTGGGCCCCCAATTGCCGAGGTCACCGATTAGTTGCCGGTCTACTTCACATTCCTCTCCAAACAAAATTCCTCTTGAAAAACTTATTTTTTAATGATCAATTCTTACTCGTCCAATTTTAATTCACAGTTTCCCAACAGTTCATTTTGCTCGGTTTGCTGTGAGAGACCTGTAAAAGACACCAAGGTATTCATGAACAAAACCATAATCCATTTATTCACGTTCAATCTTTATAATTTTTCGCATTTGTCAATGGTTTTGGGGGGTCATGTTGCCTCACAATTTTTAACAGTTGGCTGAAGAAGTCCCCTATTTATAATATTTTGGTGGTCACGTTGCTGTAGATACAGCAATAATTATGGTTCTTTGGAACAGAAATGTGGCTTTTAAGTGGCATTTCTTCTCTTTTCTTTCTCTCCCCTCCCAAAAAATTTTTATTTTTTTAAACAGTGGCTGAAAATCGAATTTTTTTTTATATAATTTTTTGGGGTCATGTTGCTGTGAGCTAAGCTATAATCATGTCCTTTGGAATAGAAATAATGGTGCTTCTAAGTGGCATTTCTCCCTCAACAATTTTTTAACAGTGGCTGAGAAGTAATTTTTAAAATAATTTTTGGGTCATGCTGCTTTGAAATGCAGCAATAATACAGTGTTCTATTCTAAAAAAAATTGATTCTAATAGACATTTGTTCTTCACACAATGTGTCAAAAGGTGCTCATGGGGTCATGTTTTGAATTTTTGGGGGCATTTTGCTTTGAACATGCACATACTACAGGTCCCTATTATTACAATTGTCAAGAGTTGCATCAAGGGTGATGGTGCTGTCAGAAACAGGAATAGGGATAGACACTGTTAATGGACACATATTGCGAAAATGACTTGTTTTGTAAATCTTTAACATAGCTCTATCAAATTCCCAGTATTGAGACAACCCATATAATATAATAAAAAAAAGAGAACAAAGAACATGGTGGGTATTCCATCCTATTATTAAAAATGTTGATTTCCTAGAATAAAACTACTAAAAAACTTGCATACATAATACTTTTTAAAAAAATTCCTCTGATTGTACAAGGAGGTACAGGAAAACTTGACCAGATGTAGTAATTCAGAGAAATGGAGTAAGGAGCACAGAACAGAGAACAACAAAGTACAGAGACCATTTCCTCCAGCACGTTTGAAGATAAAATGAGAAACAGAATGCCAATAAAAAGGTCACCAGCCTGGGTGTAACAAGGTAGCGATAAACCACCAGGTATTTTCCCAAGTGAAGCTCAATTTTGATACCAACACTCGATACGGAGGGGCACAGCGCTACCCGGTCTTGACTGTGATACTTGAAGAAGGCTGGAGTTCTCACACTTATTTCGGCTTCCTTCCGCACTCTGCTTCAAGAGGCACGAGCAGTTTTCCTGTTGCTCTGCGTCATCAGGCATTTTAACCTGCGTGTTAATAAATGACGGACGCCAGCCTGGGCTCTCACACCGCACCCACTGTAACTCCGTCCACTGGGTCATGCTTGTGGTGCTCAGGACAGGTATAGTCAATGTCCTTCAACTAAAAACTAAAATGGTGGTTAGAAAGACCTCCTTTTTCTTTTTTCATCCCCCGGCACTTTTTTTAATCTGGGGGTCAGACAGTTTAATGGTCATACCTGCGGTCCAGGACAGGTATAGTCAATGTCCCAGTTTCAACTAAAATGGTGGTTGAAAGACCTCCTTTTTTTTTTTTTCCCTTTTTTTCCGGCCCCTTATTATAATACTGGGGTCAGACAGGTTTAAAAGTGGTATCACTGCGGTACAGGAACAGGTATAGTCAATGTCTCATTCAACTAAAATGGTGGTTCAAATAATACTAGCCTTTCTGCGCACTTTTTTAATTTGTGTGGTGAGTGCAGTTGAAGGGTCCATGCTGTGTACAAGACATGGATATTGAATGGTGTGGTGACTTTTTTTTCTGTGGCTTTTATAGCCTAAGTGTTGTGCCTAAGATGTACAGGTATCCATTTGACTGTTGTGGCTGTTAATATTCCAGCTTCAACAGACCTGTTTGGGTTAAGAATGAAGGTGGTTGTTGCTCTCCCATTAGACTTTTAATGGTCAGGAGATGATCAAACCCCTATCGACTATAGAAAAACCTTAATATCGATGGTGGGCCGACTATCGACTATCGCCCCCGATGTCGATAGCCAACCGTAAACACTCAACACTATTCCGAAGTCTTCCACCGACCTTCAGAAGATTCTGAAAATGGCCATGAAACTTGCAATTTCACTTCATCCATTGCCTACAAAGCCATGAACACCCCCCTCATGATGGCAGCGGCGGAACGCCCCGCTCAACACACACCAGATAATAGCGATGTTTTCCACCCTTGGAATTTTCCAGCCTGCACAATGTTGGACCGACAGTATGAACAGAGAAAGGCCATTAAAAACGATTTTTTGAAGATCGCCAGGCGGACAGGAGTACTCATCTGTGTAACTTTGATGTCAGACAGTGGCAGCTCATCCCGTGAAAACCTGCCGTTTGTTGAGGCCATTCGAGGAGGCCACTTTTATTTGTCAGTCCACCAGGACTACGGGATGAATAATGTCATTCACCTGCTCGTGTCCTGGAACAGATGCTGTAAAATCTGTCTGGGCAGGGGACGGGAGACGTGGCGACTACATCTCGCGGCCACATGAGTCTGGTGGGGACTGAAATGGAGGAGGAGGCGGAGGACATTGGAGCATAAGCATTGTCTGGTGAAATGAGTGGATTTTCTACCCAGGTGACAAGAGAGGAGGAACAGGAGCAGCTGGAGGAGCTAGATGGAGATGAGGAAGGCGAGGCAGATGACCCACAAGCTCTGTGGCAGTATACAGTGGAGAAGGAGGCAGGGAGGCCCTCGGAGTCACTTGTGCAGATGGCCCGCAGCATGCTGATTTGCCTGGCTAGTGACAGCCGAATAGTTAGCATCCGGCAGAGGGATGACGTCTGGCTCTCCACCCTATTGGACCCTCGCTACCGATCCAAAATGGGAGCCTTTTTCCCAGCTATTGAGAGGGAGGACAAACTCATACTATAGGGAAATCCTCCGTAGTCAGTTGGCCGTTGCCTATGTGCGGCATCGTCCCTCCTCTGACAGGTCTGACTGGGGGGTTCTTTCAGGTCACTATCTGCCGGGGCTGCGGGGGGCAGGTGGGGGGGCGGAGCAGTACCACCCATCACAGCAACCTAAGTTTTGGAGTCACTGATAGCATTTCCTTCCCCCGCCTAGTGAGGGGGGCATGCCAGCAGCGCACAGCAGAAAGACTGGCAGTCCCTGAACCACGGGTGGTGGCCTACTTGGACAGCACCTGCCCCCCAGTTAGAAGTCCCGGGGACTACTGGCAGTAAAACTGGATGCGTGGCCGAATTTGCCGAGTTTCGTGAGAAGCGTCCTGCCCGGCCATTGTGGCATCAGAGGGGGTGTTCAGTGCGGTGGGGGCCATTTTTTCCCCCAAGGAGAACCCGTTGTCCACGGGAAATGGGGGAACGACGCCTTTGGCAAGATAACGGGCTGGATGGGCCAGGATTTCCACACACCAATCCCTTGGGCGTCACTCATCGCCATAGCCTCCCCCAAACTGTGAAAAAATGGTCGGGGTTCAAACTACCTGCCTCAGCCACTATCTGAGCCACAACCCCCCCCGATGCCCCACATCTGCTGACAGTTTTTTCCCCCTCTGGGCCCCCAACCCTCTTTACCAGGGACTGGATTCCACCACCTCCCCACTCTGTCATTTTGCCACTGTCGACCTCATGTCTGCTGTGGCTTCTGCCGTGCCCCCACACTGTTCATTTTGCCACCCCTTTTGATTCATGCGTTGCCCTGCCGCCGCCACCCCAAATGTCTTGTGCCACTGTCTACCTCATGCTGTTTCCGCGTCCCCCTCCACTCTCTGTCATTTTGCCACTCTGTGGCCTACTCCCGTTTTTGCCCCCTCCAAATGTCCTTGTGCCACTTTTGCCTCATGCTGCTGCCGCCCACCTCCACACTGTGTCATTGTGCCACTCTGTGGCCTCTCCTGTTTTTTCCACCCGAATGCATTGGCCCTGTCGACCTCAGCGCTGCTTGGGGTGCTGCCATGACCTCCACACTTTGGGCATTTTGCCCCTTGTGGGGTACTCCTTTTTTTTTTCCCCCCTCCAAATTCATTTTCCACTTCGACCCATGCTGCGCCCCGTCACCTCCATCTCTGTCATTGTCCCCTCTTGGCCCCAATCCTGTTTTTGCCACCTCCAAATTCAAAGTGCCACTGTCCCGACCCCATGCGCTGCCGCCCACCTCCACTCTCTGTCATTGTGCCCTCTGTGGCCGATCCTGTTTTTGCCACCTCCAGAATGCATTGTCCACTGTCTGACCCATTCTGCTGCCGCCGTGACCTCCGCACTTTT
Organism: Phyllomedusa bahiana; assembly: GCA_025379985.1. Taxonomy (NCBI): domain Eukaryota; kingdom Metazoa; phylum Chordata; class Amphibia; order Anura; family Hylidae; genus Phyllomedusa; species Phyllomedusa bahiana. The sequence continues at coordinate 34,465 of JAODAL010038067.1, forward strand.
TCATTGTCCACTCTGTGGCCTACTTCCAGCTTTTTCCACCCCAGAATGTCATTTTTCCACTGTCTACCTCAGCTGCGCCGCCTTAAACCCCCCACTCTCTGTCATTTTGCCACTTGTGGGGCCGGGAAACCTGTTTTGCCACCTCCAGAATGCATTGTGCCATTCTGACCTCATGCTGCTGCCGCCGTGACCTCCACCCGTGTCATTGTGCCATCTGTGGCCACTCGTTTTTTCCACCCCAAAAATGTCATTGTGCCACTGTCGACCTCATGCTGCGCCGCCCGGGCCTCCACACGTGTCTTGGGGCCCCTCTTGGGCCCACCCCTGTTTTTTTCCCCTTCAGAATGTCATTGTTCCACTTCTAATCATGCTGCTGGTCCGTGACCTCCACACTGTTTCATTGGCCACCTGTGGCCTACTCCTGTTTTTGCCACCTCCAGAAAGTCATTGTGCCACTGTATGACCTCATGCAGCTGCCGTGACCTCCACACTGTGTCATTGTGCCACTCTGTGGCCTACTCCTATTTTTGCCACCTCCAGAATGTCATTGTGCCACTGTCTGACCTCATGCTGTTGCCGCCGTCATCTTCACTCTCTGTCATTGTGCCACTCTGTGGCCCAATCCTGTTTTTGCCACCTCCAGAATGTCATTGTGCCACTGTCTGACCTCATGCTGCTGCCGCCGTGACCTCCACACTATGTCATTGTGCCACTCTGTGGCCTACCCCTGTTTTTTCCACCTTCAGAATTTCATTGTGCCACTGTCTGAACTCATGCTGCTGCTGCCGTCACCTCCACACTCTGTCACTAATGTTGCCATCTGAGCTCTCATTTTTTTTTTCCCCAGCTTCGCCGCATGACTTTATCGGGCAACATTCCCCTTCAGTTTTTTTGGTCAGTTTTGCCCTCTTAAGGGCCCAGTAAATTTTTTAAAAATGAAGTATTCAAATTTTGGGCGGCAGTCATTGTTGCATACAAAAACAAAAACAAGTATGAAGCCCAAAACCCAAACTCCCTCTGCATATTTAAGCAGGCACAACGTTCTACAGCCTCAGCAGGCTGTGTGCACCTGTAAATAGCTGTTTTTAAAACGTGATTGTCCCGAAGTAATTCAGAACGAATTATTTTTTGTCAGGAAAATTCGGCGAAGGAGGAATCAATTTTGGGGAAATTCGCCCTCTCTAGTTATAATGGGGCCCTGTCGCTCCTTTTGATTGGCCGGGATACCCAAAACCCCCCACTCGCAACCAATCAGCTCTTTTCTGCTTTTACTTATTTTGAACTGTCCCCCCCCTTCCCGTGACCTCCACACGGGTTCATTGTGCCATCTGGGGGCCTACTCCGTTTTTGCCATCTCCAAAGTCTTGTCCCACTGTCTGACCTCATCTGTGCCGCCGTCCCCCAAACTCTCTGTCATTGTGCCACTCTGTGGCCACTCCGTTTTTTGCCCCTCCGAATTATTGTGCCACGTCTGACCTCATGGCTGCTCCCCCGTCACCTCCACACTGTTCTTTTGTGCCTTTTGTGGCCCACCCATTTTTTGCCCCCTCCAGAATGTCATTTGTGCCACTTCTGCCCTCAGCTGCTCCCCGCCGTCACTTCCACCTCTTCATTGTGCCCCCTTTTGGGCCTACTCCTGTTTTTGCCACCCCGAATGTCATTGTGCCACTGTCTGCCCTCATCTGCTGCCCCCGTGAATACACTGTGAAAATTGTGCCATTTTGGGGCCCATCCCCTTTTTGCCACCCCAAATGTATTTGCCACGTCTGACCTCATGCGCTGCCACGCACCTCACTCCTTGTCATTGTCCCACTCTGGGGCCCATTCCTGTTTTTCCCCACCTCCAAATGTCTTGTGCCACTGTTGCCTCATGCTGCGTGCCTTTGACCCCACCTGTTCATTGTCCCCACTCTGTGGCTCTCCTTTTTTTTGCCACTCCAGAATGTAATGGCAACTGTCCCCTACGCTGCCGCCGTGTCCTCCACACTGTGTCTTGTCCCACTCTGTGGCCTATCCAGTTATTGTCACCTCCAGAATGCCCTTGTCCCACTGTTTGACCCATGCGCGCCGCCCTCACTCCGCCTCTGTCATTTGCCACTTTGTGGCCTACTCCGTTTTTGCCCCCTCCAGAATGTTTTGGCACTGTTCCCCCTGCGCCGCCGTCACCTCCAAGTGTGTCTTGTGCCACTCTGGGGCCTTCTCCAGTTTTCCACCTCCAGTGTCATTGTGCCACTGTCTGACCTCTGTGCTGTTTTTGGGTGCTGCCTTGACCCCACACGTGTCATTGTGCCACTTGGCCTACCCTTTTTTTTCCCACCTCCAGAATGTCTTTGGGCCCTTTTCTGACCCCCCTTTAGTTGCTGTACCTCCACACTTTTGTATTGTGCCCCCTTGTGGCTACCCCTTTTTTGCCCCTCCAAATCATTGTGCCACTACTGACCTCAGGGCTGCTGCCCCGTCCCTCCACTCTCATATTTTTCCACTCGTGGCCTACCCCTTTTTTTGCCACCTCCAGAATGTCTTGTGCCATGCTGACCCCAGCTCTGCCGCCGTGACCCCCACACTGTGTCATTGGCCACCTTGGCCTACTCCAGTTTTTGCCACCCCAGAAAGTCAGTCCCCAATCTCTGACCTCATCTGCTGCCGCCCTCACCTCCACTTTTGTCATTGCCACTCTGTGGCCTACCCTGTTTTTGCCACCTCCAGAATGTCATTGGCCACTTCTCCCCTCATGCTGTGCTGCCGTCACCTCCACACTGTGTCATTGTGCCATCTGTGGCTATCCACTTTTGTCACCTCCAGAATGTCATTGTGCACTGTTGACCTCTGCTGCTGTTTGGCTGCTCGTGACCCCAACTGTTCATTGTGCCCCTGTGGCCTACTCCTGTTTTTGCACCCCAAATGTCTTTGTGCCACTTTTGCCCTCGCTGCTGCTGCCGGACCCCCCAAAACTGTGTCTTTGTGCCACTCTGTGGCCTACTCCTGTTTTTCCCACCTCCAAGAAGTCTTTGTCCCCTTCGGGCCTCATGCGCTCCGCCGTCACCTCCATCTTTCATTGTGCCCACTCTGTGGCCTACCCCATTTTTTGCCACCTCCAAAAATTCATTTGCCACTGTCTGACCTCATGCGCTCCCCACCGTGACCTCCACTTCGTTATTGTGCCACTCTGGGCCGAATCCTGTTTTTGCCACCTCCAGAATGTTTGTGCCCGTCCCCCCTTTGCTGCGCCGCCGTGACCCCACATGTGTCATTGTGCCACTTGGGGCCTACCCCAGTTTTTGCCCCTCCAGAATGTCATTGTGCCAGGGGGGGGCGACCTCATGCTGCTGCTGCGTGACCCCCACACTGTGTCTTGTGCCACTCGTGGCCTACCCTGTTTTTCCCACCTCCGAATGTCATTGTGCCACTGTCTGATTCTGTGCTGTGTCTGCCGCCGCACCCCCATACCTGTCACTAATGTTCCCACCTAAGCTCTAAGCTTTTTTTTTTTTTCGAGCTTTCGCGGCATGATTTATCAGGGAACATTTCCCCCCTTCAGTTTTTTTTTCTTTTGCCCTCTTAAGTGCCCCCGGGAATTTTAAGTGAAGCGATTTAATAGTGGCAAGCATGTCGGTCATACTAAAAAAAAAACAATTTTTATGAAACCAAACCAACTCCTCGAATTTTTGCTGGCACAAATTCTAAGCACCCTGGGGTCTGTGCACCGGGGAAAAGGTTTTTTTAACGTGATTCGTCCCCAATAATTCGCAACAAAGTTATTTTTTGTGGGAAATTCGGCGAAAGTGAGGAAAATGAAAATTTTAAGAAATTTTGCCCATCCTAGTTATAATGGGTCCCTGTCCTCCATTCGATTGGCCGGGATGCCAACCCCCACTAAATCAACCAAATCAGTCTTTTCTGCATTTTTTTTGTATTTTGAACTGTCCCCCCCCTTTGAAATTTTTTGGGCAATATTCTCCATAGGTTTAATGGGGCACTGTCGCTCCCATTCTGATTGGCTGGTTTTCGCCGACCAATGAGAACACTTTCAGAATTTTTAATTATGTATTTCCCGGCAATTTCCCAAAATCCTAATTCCTGATAATGAAGAAAAAAAGATTTGCCAGCAAAATCCAAGAACGATGAAAAAGGAGGTCTTTTAAACAAGTAGAAACGGGAGACACGAAATGGCAGCGTAAGGTGACGGGATTTAGGCATACTCGCCCTTAGTCATAGCATAACTATAAAGATAAAAAAGTAGCTTATATACCTAAGTATGAAAAAATGCTACTACCTGTGGGGAAAACACGAGGCGAACGGAAATCCAAAGTCGCGAAGGCACAAGAGTCCACCCACTCAAGCTCGGGAAAGTCACATAGTGTAGCATAGAATGACGTCAGAGGGGATCGCAAGCCATACAAAGAGACCGGGGAATCCAAGAGCCCCAACCCAAGTCGCAGAAGCCACCCTAAAATTGGGGTGGATCAAATCATCACATCAGAACTCTCCAGGGCAGCCTCCCTCCCCCAAGACTGACGGCCAGGTCGTTTCATGGGAACCCCTGTGAACACGCACAACCCCCGGATAATCCGGGCCGGTGTGCTCCAGTAGATGGTGTAAAAAGGGTAAAAAATATGGCAACTAATAAAAGCATCAGTATAAAAAGAGAAATACGTGGACTGACCAAAATTTTAAGCAAGAATATATAAAGATACAGAATAAAAAAATAGAAGAATAACTAAATATACTGAAATATGATAATAACTAAGGGGCCCAAAAGCATACAAAATTATGAAAAGAATTTAATAATGAAAAATACCCACTACGTACATTTAAACAAAAGGATTATGGAATTCAATAAATTAAATCCAAAAACTTCCGATCTTTTAGCTTTATTCAAAATTACCTCCCCCTGACCTAATTAAATTTTTAATTGCAAAAGATTGAAAACCCCCGGGACAGAATGTGGTAACAAAAAAAGCTAGATCCCGATTGGGGTTGGGGATTTTGCAATACCATTTAAAAGTTAAAAAATTTGGTCTTAAAAATTCAGGGGTACAGCCACATAATTTGACTGCCAAACTACTTTATTATATTAAACTCCCGTGGGGTTGCAATTCTTTAAATTTTTTAATTTGAAAATCGTGGGTCTTTTTTTAAAATTTTGTGTGGGTACCCCAAATTTTTCATGTTTTTTCCGGATAAAACCCC